>JAIPRL010009151.1:0-18379 GCA_025469235.1 Pemphigus obesinymphae | reverse complement strand
CAAAAAAAAAACCACAATCATATTAATTAAAATATATGTTAAATTGACAATAATCTTGTTGATGTAAAGCCAACAACATTTTATTATTCAATTAAGAATAATATTGTCAATAAACCATAATCATATTGATTAAAAATATAAACTACGAGTATGATATATATTTAAAAACATTTATTAAGATGTACCTACATATTGTTATTAGTATATTATTATTGTACAAAAGTACATATTTTATTATTATTTAATACGTATCTTATACAAAAAAGCAAACATTTTTTCTCAATATTCTCCGAGGGGAGGGTCGAAAATCGGGAAAATCGAAAATCTGACTGCGGGATATTATTCTAGTACACTAGACGGGTAAAAAATGTATTTGGAGTTTTTCGATACCTTAACATTTTCAACATGCCCAATAGCCGATATTCTTCGAGGGGAGGGTCGAAAATGGGGAAAATCGAAAATCTGACTGCTGGACATTATTCTAGTACACTAAACGAATAAAAAACGTATTTGGAGTTTTTTGATATTATGACTTTTTTGCCATGACCCAAAAGCCAATGTTCTCCGAGGGGAGGGTCGAAAATGGGGAAAATCGAAAATCTGACTGCTGGACATTATTCTAGTATACTAAACGAATAAAAAACGTATTTGGAGTTTTTTGATATTTTAAAAAATTCATGTTTTACTTTAATATAGGTATGTTTTGTATATGTGTTTTACCTATTTTATTAGGTAGGTATACCTAATATACCTAGTATACCTACCTACTATATGTATAATAATATAGGATATTCTCCAAGGGGAGGGTCGGAAAATGCAATAATCGTACATCTGATTGCGGGATCTTATTCTAGTACACTCTACGAGTAAAAAATGTATGTGCAGTTTTTCGATATTTCACCTTTTTTTAATGGGTATTTAACTTTAAAACGCTGTATAATTTATACTCGTATTGAACGACAATAAATTATCTGTATTATCGAATGCAATTATGTATAGGTTGGTCACAATGACAGTTGGTGATAACGTTTTGATCACACCTTGTGATTTACACTTTGATATGGACTTGTATTTTTTTTCAATATTTTATAGATGACCCAAAAGCCAGAGTTCAACCAATCTTACTTCAGATTCAGAAGAAACAATAACTTCTTCTTTTATGAATGACAATTTCTTTTGTTTTGGATCAGAACCGGCTTGTATTAGCATCGCTTTTTCTTTTATACGTCGTTTTACTGCACCACATTTTATTTTAGTACTCATTTTAATATTTAAATTTAAAACCGGACAAAAACAAAAAATATATACACTCGTTTCACCGTTGCAATAACTGGAGGGAATGAATACGGCAAACAATTACATTTTCGTTTACTTGTAATATAATATATTTATAAATCACGCTACGAACAACCCCGTATATATTCATATGTTCGATGTCCAAAAATCTTTATTTTATAAACCACTACCACGGGGAAAACAGTATAAACAGAGTGTGTTAGTAAATAATATGTAAATATTATAAACTTTATTTTAATAATCGAAATTATTTATTGCCCATCGGAATAATACGGGCAATTGAATCATAATACAGGCTGTATTATTTTATTATGTCATAATATCATGTACCTACCAATATTATGTTACTATAATAGTACCTACTTACCGTGTCAAGGCATTTGATAATAATGATTTATTTTGTAAATCGATATGGGACCATGCAAAGACTTTTGTTGGTTTGTTACTATATAAATGGTAAATTTTATTTAAAAATTTGGGAAAGAGGTCCGGGGGCCCAAACTAGACGAGGGCCCTGTCCGCGATCGCGGACCTGCGGTCCGGGCCAGTCCGACCCTGAACATGAAATAAGAATTTTAATTCTATGGAAATGTCCATTGAAAAAAAAAAATCAAAATAACCATTATTGTAAATTATATTTTTAGAAAAATTGTTAATAGTAAATTTTGCTAGTTAAATTCACTTATTTATTTTCTCAATTATTTAAAAGATTGTAAAAATATGTAATTTTGAATTTTTATTTTTGTATTATTAATATTAAGGTATATAGATGCTGTTCATGTGGTCATATGGTTTTAATTATAAATATAGAATTTTGTACCATATACCATCATCTTATTGGCAAAAAAAAAAATCAGTATCTTGATACCTTCCTACTATCTTTTTTCTTTAATTAACATTGATAAGAAAGAAAATTATTCATATTATTATATATTATAAACAAATATAAAACATTAATATCTGAACCACAGTAAAAATTTTACTACTAACATTTTTTTAAATATCAGATTTAAAAAACTGTTATTTATTTTATTTTTTCTTAAATTTGCATAAAATTTGAATTTCTTATTTTAAGTTCCTAAAAATTTGAATTATAGCGCAAGAGCAAAATAAATATTTAATGTATAAAAGCTTAAAAGTATTGAATACAACAAAAGTTATTGCATTTGTCAAAAAGTTTTTTTTAGGATTACACTGTATATGGCACGTATATATCCGATTTCACCAATATTTCCCAATTATCATCTAATAGAATTTTAACTTTCAATTTGTATTGCTTTATCATTATATTGGATGATGTTACCAAAATCGTTAACAAAAATTCTCTAATTAAATTTGTATTTATTGGCAGACAGCTAACAATTTCATCACAGCTTTATGGCCCATGGTAATTAAAATTATGTTTAAATTAATTACATACGAATTTTAAACGTTTAACTTCACAAAAGTTTTAACAATTTATTTCTGCCAACAAATCATGTTGAAATAATATTGTAAACAATAAATTAATTTACATAAATATATCATTAAAGGTAAGTTTAAATGTCGGTGCGGTAATTTTTAATGGGTTCTATATAGGTAATATTTAGATAATTTAGAGAAAACTAAAAATCCAACAATTGAAAACGTTTTTATGCGTTTTAAAAATAAATAATAAATAATCCCACTTTAATATAATTTTATTTTTGTGGTTTTTTGTATGTATTTATAAAATGTTATTAAAAAAATTACATTTAAGTACCTGTATTAAATAATATAATATATTATCACCAAATATTATTACTTGATTTTACACTCGAAAATATAAATAATTATTTACTATATAATTTCCACCTTTTAATATACTAAAGCTTATAACATTCGTATCTAAATTTAACTATCATTTTTGATTATTTCACTTTTATAAAATAAATTATTTGACAATGATTAGGTATCAGATTAATTAATAAACTTTTAAAATTTAAACCAACTTCAAACTTAAACTACTACAATTTGGGATGTAAAAGTATGAAATTCGTAAAACATTCCGGTTATAGCTAACAAATGTAATTAATCTTCTATTCGATTTTCATGTCCAATATACTCATCAGCACCTGTTATAACAATAACTACAAATTATATAAGTAAAAATACAATTTTTCTATAATTTGCAATGATTTTGTTTGTCGTTTTTTTTTTTTTTTTTTTTTTTTTTTAATTAAATTAAAACTATTAATACACTATTTCATCATCGCTTTCGTCCCCAAATTTTTGAGGTTAGCCATTAAATTTAACTAAACTTGATCTTGCACGTCCCCTTTACTTGCACAAGCTGTCTAACATCACACTTTATTACATTCAATCACTTTTTTTGGGTCTGTCTCTTCCTCTCTTTCTTTCTACATACATATAATTTACAAATCTTACCATGTACCTCTATTCGTCTCCTCCTCAAATTATGTCGGAGCCTTTTTTTTTTAATTAGTACATAAAAATATTACAAATCATTTTTACGTAATTTATTATATTATTATTTCGGGTTTTTTTTTTCTAAGGAAATACTTGGTTTGCTTTAGTCCCTTACCTACTCAAATCCCCGCATAATATATTATGCTAAATAACGTAAAACTTTTCTCGAAGTAGTATTCCAAGTGATCAGAATTTTCAAAACAAGTTTTGATAAACTATGTATATATACATATTATTATACATGTTGAGAGATAGAGGAACAGAGAGAGAGAGACAGAGAAATTTAATGCAAAACACTTATTTTGAAAATATAAAAAATTGTTATGTATTTTAATATATTATCTACTTTTTTATTTATTGTAAGTATAATATTGAAACTAAGGTAACATTCTATAAAATATTATAAATATTAGCACCTGATATACCTCCTTATGGAAAATATAAAGTATAATTTTCAATATAGTGATTATATTAACTACCCACAGACATTATCTTAGTTAAAATATTTAGAAAACTATATATTTTTTTATTTCTCATGTAAAAATTTATAGTCATAGTTGTATTTTTATTTTGTTTTATAATAGTACATTTATGTTTAGAGAGAGAAATTTCAATATTTCCCATTAATAGACAACGGTTACTAGCAATTTATTTCATGTCAACATAGTTAATAAGTATATATATATATATTGTATAATTTTATGTTTATTCTCGCGAATTCAAAATATTTATACTTAAAAGAATTATTTTATTAAAATTTCACAAATATTTTTTTTTTTCTATCTTAAGTTCAGAAAAATTTTGTAAGAATATAAGAAAAAAGTTGTATACATATTATATTTTTATTCTTACAAAAAATTGTTTTAACTTAGTTGGTGTTTTTATTCGCTCAAATTTTACCTAAGTATTTTGTGAAAATAATAAATATCTATATTTAAATTTTTTATTATTCTAAACTTCAACTAGTTATAAATGTTCACCAACTTTCTCAGACTTGGTTATTTAATTTGAGTACGTTCACGTAATTTTATCAATAGCGCCACAGCGTTCTACTGTTCTATATATCCTAACTACTATGCCATCAAAGAAAGTTTACGGAATATTACACGAAAATGTTCACTGTCCAAGGGGAAAGATTGACATTTCTCGTACGCTGACAAAAGACTTCTTTATGGTATGCAGTAAACGTTCTTAAAATACCGCCCTATCAACGTTTATATACGTATATATTATTATTTAGTTATCAACAAAAGTTACTAGGTCAAATTTTTCAGCCGTTCATTTCGACCTTTAACAATCTAAACACTGATTAAAAAAAACGTTAAAATTATCAGTGACACATTTCGGGGGTAGATCAATAGAGACAAATTGTTTCGAACGTTCCATTTTTAAAGGTGATAATATTTTTATAGATGGTGTTCGAATTATAATTTTTCTTATTTTATTTGAATTTGGGATTTTATTGATTTTTCTCGTTTTTTCCACATTTTAACGGTTTCTTATAAAATCGATTATTAAAATCAACACTACAATACAAATAAACAACATTGTAAAGTTAGCCAAACAATAATACAAAAATGTTCTAATATATTACGACACTGTAGGATATTGTTCACCTCCGTTCGCAATATTCTCAAGATCTTTCTGGAGAATAACAAAATGAATAAATAGTTAAATTATAAAAAATTATTTCAATACCTATACAAATGTAAAACATATAGAGATACTTGAAAATATTGGTAGAGAAAAAATTGGAGCAGAACTCGTAAGTAGGATAAAAATATTTATTACAAGAATTTTAATAAATATTTGAGAACATTATAGCGTGAATATTACCTAATACGACCGAATTTCAAATATAATCATAAAATATATCATATAGGGTTAGATACTCGCATATACCTACCTATTAATTAAATGTACTACGGTAAAACGTCTCTTACATCTGATCAACAATAAAGGATATTTTGAAAAAAAAAAAAAAAACATTTTTTTCACTGGTTGGTTTCATGATTTCTGCATTTACGATACTTTTGTTTAAATGATATTAATATATATATATATGCTATCAATCTGCAGAATATTCATGAATGCCTGAACACGAATTTTTCCATTAGTAAATTATATTTTACATATAAAAAAAAAGAAAAAACTCTATGTATAGGTGTTTTTTAAAAAAAAATTATTATTTGTCGATTTATCACTGGTATATGATATACTTTCTAAAATCGAGAAGGTGTGGTCGTTGACTGATGTTACTGCAATACCATACCTATATATCCCCGACTGTTCGACACATATTGATGAATATAAAAAGAATCTATACAGATTGATGTTATAGTGTTTAATATATATAAAAAAAATTTTTGTATAACTCTATAAATAAAGGCCGTTAAGAATTAATTACGAGTGCACAGTCGCCTTTAATTTGTTAATAATAATAATAATAATAATCACGTGCGTGATGCATACATAGGCGTCAGTCAACTATACAAAAATTTGCAAATTTTTATAGCGTCTAAAAATATATTTAATTATATATTTTAAAATAATGATATCAATATTGTTATTGACAATAGTTTTATCAATATAATTACTGAAAATATACCATATACCCTATAATATTTGAGTAATTCTGAAATAAAATTTTAATTTTAATTTTTTTTTTCAATTCGTCCATTATTTTAAAAACAAATACGCGTTCAATAACAATACTAAGTTAGCTATTACTTATTACCATATGACTGAGATTATTGCATTCGAAAAGTAAAGTCTAGTGTATTATTTTTCATTGTTTAACGATTTACCGTTATTTTCTATAGTTTTCCTTTAAGCCTCAGAAAACAACTTGGAAAATCGAAAAATGGCCTTAATAAAGATCCATATAGATCGAATATATACAGTTCGCATTATTCCAAAACTCCTACCTTACTCTATCTATCCATATACATGTAAAAATTAATAATAGTACAAAATACTGATTATAGTTTAGTGGGTGGAATCATTTTGTTCTTTTGGTAAAATATGGTAGGATACGGTGGTAGATATATTGAATTTTAAAACAAAAATAAATTCTTTCTATCGATTAAATGATTCTCAGCAGAGCTTGGTGCTAATATAAATAACTGACTATGTAAAAAAATGTCTAAATTTGACTATGTAAAGAAAACAAATACATATGTAACACATTTTTGAAAAATGTACGACATTATGTATAATAATAAAATACATATTTTGTGAAACTTTTATTTTTAAAAAATAACCTGTTTTACATGCCTTTTAAGTTCAGTTTATTTTTATGAGTTTATCGGAAAATCGAAGAATATTAACTCTTATCGATACGTACCATTTTGGTCACATTTGTTACTATAACATTTAGAGTTTCAATATTTGTATCTCATAAAAAAATAAAAATTAAAAATTAAGTGGTAGTTTTTTGTTTATCCTTATCACATTTTGTCCCAGTGCTTGAATAATATAATTATACGCTTGATAATAATAGATACCTATATAATGTATAACGCGATTAACAAATAAACATGATCACAAAAATGATTTTTTTGTAGAATTTTGGTCGGACCAATATTAACATATTTAAAATTTATTTTAGACATAGTACAAAATATTATGTTTTTAATTTGTACATTTTGTAAAAAAAATATATCAATAGAATTCTTTATTGGCTGTTTTTTCATTCATATAATAATATGTTCTTAAACTGGATAAGGAACACAAAGACAAAACGCGCATCTTTACATTTGTTTTAATTTGTTCTACATACCGCTTTACATATAACTGGAACGCTGAGAACAGGAAAGGTATATTAAAATATACACCATTATAGATACAAATAAATTAATTGCAAAATTCAACCCTCTCCCATCCCCTTCATCGTCGGGCATGATAAGACATAATTATTTTTTTCAATACTTCTTATTTTCTACTCTATCGAGTTTCGTTAATATACCTACTATCATTTCAATTTTCAAACATTGACTATTTTTAATCGAGTCGATCAAAAATAGCCCCAAACTAAAATATGTTATACCCATACATATATTTTTTATAAAATATATTATTTATTTATTTATTTCCGACAGTCGGAAATATTATAATAATGTATATTTATAAAGATTACAAAACAAATTAAAACAAGCCATGTAACAGTTGTTTAAAATTAAAAATACATATTTATAAAGAAAAAAAAGAAGACTTAGAACCAAATTAACACTAGTAAAAATTGTCTGAATTGTTTGCTTGACGTAACATTCTATGAATAGGCTGATTTTGACCGTAAGCAGTTTTATGAGTTGGCACGGCAAATAAGAAGATCAGGAGCATCTATTAAATAATTTAAAAGGGAAGAATGAAGCTGAAATTAGCGTCGAAGCGCCTAGAGAAAAGAGTGGTTATTATTCAATTATTGAATGAAAATTTCAAAGTAATATAATTTCATACACAAACAATATTAAGTAACTATGTACCTAGGTAATATAATGTTAATCGAATTACAATTTTATTAATATTACATTTTATGTTTTACATTTCTTTGTTTCATCAGATATACAATTGATTTTAATGTCAATATATTTAATAATCTAAATTTCTCTGTTTTACATTTAAAATTCTTACTGAATATTTTAAATTTTGAATAACATTTTTGGTGAAACAATTGGTTCCCTTGATTTATTTTCAGTAATTAGTATTATACTGTCGTACACGGATTAAATAATAAATGTCTAATACGATATTATTATTTAAAGATAGGTACTCTTCTGAAAATATATAAATACCTTACAATTAATACTAATACACCATAATGAAATTATACTATAGTATTTAGCTAATTTCGTGTTTAAAATTATTGTATTTTCAACTAACATCAGTCTTTTAGAATCAGAAATAATATTTAATATAATATTTCTGGAGAACAAAACTAAATATTTTTGTTAATGAAAATTAAACAATAAACTATAAATTTTAAATTATGTCTTTTTTAACGTCAGTCATAAATCTATTTCTATTCACATTGTGTTTTCTGATTGACTATATTAGTGATAGGTGATAATATTGTGATAATATTGCTTTAATTTGTGATTTATGATTTGCAAATAACAGTAATGATAGTTAGTAAATAAGTTAGATATAAATATTAATTACTGTAAAGTGTAAAGTATTTGTTTCATTTAATGATTTAGTAAAAAATAATTATAAAGTGTGTAAATGGGATAATATTATAGTTAAATATTGTGTTCTCTAAAATTAATAATTTTATACTAGCCGCCTACTTTTGGCATATTTTCTTTGAAGTTTAAAAGAACACTGTGCCTCTATAGAATAAACTAACTGGATATTGATATAAATTTTAAAACTATGTGTAAATACTGTTATAATAAGTTATTTTATTTTAGTCTGAAATAATTTCTAATAATATTACCTACCTAGACTAGTTAATGAATTTTTTGTCTTAATGTTTAGAACTTTTGTGCTTTTGGAACAGTCATCATGTATATAATATAAAAAAAAATTTTTTTTAATATGTAGTATATACTACATAATTACGTACTTATTTTTGTACCGTTTTACTTTTTTTTTAAAGAAAAATTTAAATAACTTGAGTTACAATATAATTTGAGAACAATTTCCTATAAAAACAGAAGAAGTTATATAGATTGAACTTTCACAACTTATTTTATGAGATTTTAGGTAATACCACCAGGTAATCGAGTATTGTCCTCTTGAAAACAATCATAACTGAAGTTAATTCGACGAAAACTAATTAAAAAATATATATATTACAATGAATATAGTTAAGTATCAAGCGACTAAAATTTAAAATAATAATATTCTTGATAGTTTATCAAAATAAGTACACAAGTATCAATAGAATTACCTCAATACATCTCAATCTAAGTCAGCCTCTATTTTAGTGTGCACTACGACACAAAGTGTGCAACATGAAAATGCAAATGTGCAGTAAAAATTAAAAAAGTGTGTAACCATATATAAATTATATATATATATAATTTTTTATTTTTTTTTGTATTCAATAGTATATTCAAGTAAGAATTTTTCCTTGAAATTTTTATTTTCTTGAATTTATTTTAAAAGTAGTTTTTCCTATTTTATTTATTTTCATTACATATATATTAATTAAAATAACGATAATATTATGGGGGTGGAAGCATAACCCACCATATATCCTTATTGTGAAAGTGTGCAGACAAATTTTTTTTCTAAAAAAGGGACTGATACAAGCGAAAATTATATATATATATATATATATATATAGATGAATAAATCACATATTTGATTTATAATCATTTAGCGCCTATAGATTTTTGTTTATTTTATTTATTACATTCTTCATTTAACGATTACTAATTTTAACTTGATTCATTTCCTTCATTATTTTCCAACACTCAGAGTAAATTTAGTAACCATATTATTATTAACCACACAGTATCAAGTCTAAATAAAAAATCGATTATATATATTATATATTTCTAGACATATTGTCGCATGTGATTCATTGGTGGTCTGATTTATGTACTATGAACATTGAACAGGTACGGATATTGGGCCCGGAGGATCATATGAACCAACTAAGTAGTCCAAAATTAATAACACCTTAAAGCGAGGAAAACGGGTTAATGAGATCATCAGTTATATAAGTTTGTGGAAAAGTACTAATTAGTTCATACCATTCTATTTAAAACTTTGTTAAACATATTGTTCAGTGCAAAACAGAATTGTCTAGTCTAACCGAACCTTAAATGGGAATATGAAAATTTGTCATTGAAAATAACATTTACCCGAAAATTTCACATTCTAATCAAATAATAAGTTTTTAGAACTATATATATATATATATATAGAGAGAGAGAGAGAGAGAGAGAAATATCTAAGAAAGTCCGATCGTTTATATACCTTGAAACTATCATTTAAAAGATTAACACTAGCTACTATACTAATTTACATATTTAATATGGTGAATGAACGATAGCATAGTCTGGTTTAGTTATCAACCGTACTTTATAAATCTTATCAGACGCTGATAGCGAGCAAAGTTTAATATTATTTCGGTAAAAGAAAAATAATTAAATTCGAGCACTCATAATTGATATCGACCAAAGTCTAACATAGGTTTATTAATGTTGGAAACTCTTACTCCATACAATTTTATAAAAGTAAAATCCAAAGTTTTAGTTTTTTGGTTTTAGCTTTATATAATCTTATATAAGCTTTATATAGTCTCACCACATTATCAGATTTGACGTTTTAATGTCAATTTTGAATCAAAACAATTTCATAATTTTATGCATTACATTCTTTTCAAAAACATCAACCTAATATAATATTTATTTTAAATAGGCAATGATCATTTTTTATTTGTAAAATCATTTTTGTACACAACAAATAATCATTTAATTCATACAAAGTCAATGAAAATATGTTTTAATGACAAAATTACTTTAGTATAATACAATATCATATACGTATTAAATATATTTCCTAATATGATTATTTACGATAATAATTTATTAATATTATTTCAAATAATAAAATATACTCCAAAGATCAGAAAAAAAAAAAAAAAAAAACTAGTACTTACATATTTACGAGTACATTTTAAATGCGTGTTGTCAATTTGGTTGGTTGTCAGAAAATATACCTCTAAGTATAATATTTATTATTTATTATAAGTTAGTTATGAGCTCGATATAAATAAACAAAATTACTAAATGAATTCAAACATTTTCATTAGTTGGGCACTTCGTCAATATTCCGTTATCGCTCAAAGTTTTAAATTATTATTATAAAAATATACCTGTTTTATATACCTATACTAGAAGTAAAATAAGTACGGATATTAACGTCAAAAAAATAAATGTGCGATAATTATAAATACAAAACATTATGGAAATAATTAATTCGGGTAAATGAAACTAATCCAATAATGCTAATTTCATTTTATAGATCATTTATTAAGATTAATTGGTATCTACTAATTTCTCAAACTCGAGCGTTTTAAAATTAATATGATCAAGTGCATTCTTCGTATGGAAATGATGAAATGTTTGTTAGCATATTATCACTATAATGAATTTTCTAAAAGATGATTTTCTTAAATGTAGAAATATAATCAGTTAAATAACATTATTTACAAAATGTTAACGTCTATTATATACATTATTTTAATATTGACTATGGAATATCTCAAAGCAGGGACTGGAACCGAACCGAAAGGAACCGGTTCTAGATACGAAACTGTTAAACATTTTGGAATCCGGAACCGAACCGATATCTTTATTTTTTTTTTTTTAAATAAAGATCGGGAAACTATGTCTAATATAGGTTCTTTCTTATCGGTTCTAAAATATAATTTTCATGTAGATAATGGTTATATAGATCTAATCTCATATCGATATATCTTATATCTTTTATCTTGCGATTTTATTGTAATATTTGTATTTCAATCTACTATTATAATAATTCTAATGTATACCAATCGATATTTTTGTAGTATGCGTATTTATGTTTTTATGTAGCCCACGACTCGTCCAAACTTTTTAGCCCGTACCTACTTATTGGTAGGTACTACAGAACCAGAGGTAGAACTAGGAATTTTTATGTCCGGGGGAAAAATGTAAAATTACGTGAAATAAAGTTTTAAAAAGTTTAAATACTTTAAATACTTTAAAAAACACAAATAAGCAAAAAAAAAAAAAAAGGTCATCAACTTTTTTCGTTGAAATACTACCCAAAAATGCAAATAAGCTCATCGACTCCTATTATATTATATTTATGTGTATTATAGACCATAAATTATTTACTTAAATATATTACTAATATAATGACAAAATTTTAGATTTTAAATGGAATGAAAACATATATATATATATTAGATTCTGAGTGTATAGCGATAAATATATTGCAGGTATTACAGTAATGTGTCTTTATTTTTTATTTTTTTATGCATGTATACATTTTTTTGAACATAAATAGTACAGTAAGAGTTTTTGTAAGCATTTGTTTTGCAAAAGTGAACATTTTTATAGGAAATTCGTTTGAGTTGATACTTTACAGAGGTCATTTTTAGATTTTCTAAATATTTTTTTAAATCGGATGGAAAAAATACGTTTTATAAGGGAAATATCACAAAAAGTTGTTATAAATTAAAATATAACAAATAAACTAGTCATGTTTACAGACTATATAAGTGATATATAATAATTTTAACTACCGAAAAAGACAGAGAATTACTACGAATTGGACAATTATAATTCCGGAAATTTGAAATTTACACCAAATATTTACTATACTATTATGTATAATAACGTAGTATTTTTTTTATTAGCTATATAAATGCTAATAATAATATTCATGCTATAAACACCGAACTTTCACTCGGTTTATCGAAATAAATGATTTATCATTACTTCAAAATGTAATGTATTTACCAACAGTATCCCACTCAACGGGGGAAGTATTCCCACCCCTAACTGATCGGCTTTTCGTTGTTGTACATTTTTTAAACAATTATTCATAAGTATTATAATTAGGCGATGATTCTTGAGCACTTTTATCAATCATTATGCAACCGAGGAATAAACGGCCTGAAAACTTATAGTAATAATGTATCCATTAAAACGTAAAAGTCTACCAAACTAATATGTTAATATTGTGCTTAAGAACTCTCATTGTCTACCCATGGTTATTGTTTGTAAGTGGTGTTTCTGACCAACACCGTTGACCCGTCCACGAGGTACCAGCTATACATACGCCAAAATATTAAAAATTTAAATGTTCTTCATTTTTCGACGAATATTTTGTATCCATACTGCTGCAGTATCATTATGATAACCACGTCATAAAAATCATCACCCACGTGTTAATACGATTCAAAGGTGTGCCCATAGCTGCGGTATCACTGAACGAACAATAAGAAATGAATCGCAGTGTTGTAAAGTGGTGTAAACGTCAGTGGGTGGTACTCCGTAAAGGAATAAAAAACAAAAAAAAACAATATTCACCTAATAAAATGTGCAACACAAGAATGGAAAAACGAAAAGTGTGTCCGTGGAATATGTGGCCCCCGCGAGTCTCGCTGCTTGTATTATGTGTACGGTCATTGGCGTTGACACGTAAAATGGATTTAAATACACGTTCTCGTCGCCGTTATCATATTTTTGTCTGCCGCCGCAATACAGGTATAATAATATACTGGCCGTGTACGTATCATATTGTGTGCAGGGTTGTAGTCTTCACACGGTTCGCCGCGGAAACGCCGGAATAAATAACGTGACTCGAGCCGGCCCTGGACGTACAATAGTATATTATGAGCTTTCGGTCGCCATATAATATTCAAATTTAAAAGTAAATAAAAAATTGACCGGACTGACGGGTGTCTCGGGGGACGTCAGTTCAGATTTCGGGTTTCATACTATGTATAATATTTGTATTCCACAACCCTAGACCATAATATAGGTGCGTTTATAATATTATGCGAACGTGTACTTATCGTGAACCACGTCCGAAACTTGTCTGTCGAACAGTAAACATAAGTCAGGTTAACCAGGTATCCCAAATCACACCGGTACAGTACACTGAAGGGGATGAACCGGCGCACGTGTCTGTAAATCCTTCTGACCAACCCTCCCCCGCCCGGTCATATTTCAAGCGTATTATAGTATCAAGGTACTCCGAGATCATTCTTATAAAAATTCGTTTTTATGTAAATTGTTTTGTTTTCCGTACGTGTACACGGAAAACAAAATATAGTTTAATCAAAATACATAAAATTATGATTATTCAAACTATATTTTCCGGATAATGTACGGCAGTTAACACACCGAGTTCAAACAACGATATTTTTACAGTTAAGGATTAACTGTACATATGATTCGATTTGGTGTTTTAAAAGTTGACGATTTTTAAGCGATTCTGATGAAATAGTACTTGTACAATACATTAAATTGGGTTATAAAGCATTCATTGAATTAATTTTAAAATGGAATGTTCACCATTCATTAAATAATATTTTTATTGTTAATAAATTGTTTCTACAAAATGAATACAAGTTATGTGTGTATGCAATATATAAACTGCGTACGATCACATCAGATAAACTGAATTTTATGACGATAAAGCAACTGCAGAGGCGTTTTCTAATTAAATAGGTATTAAAAACGTACACGGTAATCACTAAATCATACTTCTTAGTTCTTATCAACGATATCTATATATGGCCGATAAATCGTTTTATACTAGGTAATGTTTCAGGTCCCGTTTAGATTCACCATTTTATTTTTTCCTTGGTCGGGACTGTTGTTTTAGCTACGTTTCGTCTGTATAATCGACATGGAGTTTCATTATCGACGGAAAACGTATTTCAAAACTCGATTATTTGCATCTTTCAAAACGTGGTGTTTATTTAAATTGTATAAGACTTACCTATACAATAAGTTTATCATACTATAAGTGGTTAATCCACGAAATGTATAGTGGAATTATTTACGTATATGGTGCTGTATTATAGTTTACCCGTAGTATTTTACACTCGGGACACGTCGACTGGAAACAAGTTTCATACTGAATGGAATACGTCGTTTTTATACATACACGTAAAACTGAAATCGCTCAATTACAATATTGCAACCAATCGTTGTTGTGGCTAGGGTTTAAATCATAATCGTTTCCCTCAACCACCTTGAAACAGTGTTGTGAATGTCGGATAATAACAATAATAATATCATGATCGTTATTGTAATAATATAGACCCGGCCGTATTATGATCACATCACGTTCGGACATGATTATTTTTTATGAAAAATATAAGGGCATATTTATGTAGGTAAATGTAAATGTAAATTTTACAATTATAAAAATAAATAACTATCTATTTATTTAAATAATTACTAATTCGTTGGTATTTTGATAGGCATTTCAATAATCGTCACCGCGACGAATAAAGTTTACGGTACCTATATAAAATATATAAATCCATTCTGCGTTTTGTTCGTTAGTTGATTTATCGTATTCATGGACATTTCCAGCCAGCCGCATTACCCAGTACCTCGAGAACAATGTAACGCGTGTTCGGACAGAAAGTTTTTTTCGCTAAATAATTAATCATAACCGTACAGTATTGTAAAATATATTTAAAAACTACCCTTATTGAACATATAATAATACTTGCCCACGAAATCGATTGTAATTTCGTGTTATATTTATTTTAATACAATGTCAAATGTGCAATATTTCTACAGAGCACAGAATTGTTTTGGAGCATGTACCTATTATAATCAATAAACATAATGAAATATTGAATATTCTCAAGTTACACCGTATACATGTCGTACGTTAATCCCTATGGCCAGCACAAGGCATAGGAATTTCACTTGAGTACCTATACGTGAACCTTAAGCTATCGAGAATATCACAGTGTCTACATTGTTTATAAATAAATGAACGATTTGTTTCCAGACTTAAATATAATGCTATATTAATGTGACTCAGTAGGTATCATCTATGTTTTGTTCCTTTTATAGCAATCGTACAGACATTTCAAAATAAATACCTACAATATTATATTACGAAATACTGTTTTGGAGTTTGTATGGCTAATGGTGCTAAATAATTTAAACCCCTCAAAAAATCAAAACATAATATAATCTCATATTTTATTATATTGACATTTGTAGACACTGAAGTTACCTGGGTTAGGCATATTGTGTAGTTTTGTACGATTACGTATGTACATGTATTGGTGCAAATTTGTAACCAAAGAGAAATGATTTTATTTCACATTATGACCTATAGGTACCTACTTCATAAATTATTTTGTTCTCGTTTCCAGTAAACGATGTTTTCTGTACGAAATCAACTAAAATATTCTTTCATAATATCAATTAAACGAGTTATATAAACTCACTTTGCGATGGTACTAAATTCCAGTTTATAAACGTATCTTAAAATATTATAATCTAAAAACATTACAAGACGAAACAAATCATATTTATTTCTCCCTAGTGACCGAATGTACAATGTTTCTCGTAACTATGTAATGAAAATGTTATAGAAATTAATAATATATATATATCCCTGATAACGAAATTAACAAATTCGTAACTATAATAATTATGTACATACTATAGTACTACGGACGGACACAACGTGGATATAAGGTATATGTAAACGCACGATTGAAAACCTAAACGAACAAACGAGAAACAACAAAAAATCACTTTGTTCTCGAATTCGTGTACTTGCTTGTTTTTCGGGAGACTCACAATAACACGCTGAACCTGTATATGTACTACGGAACACAACCGTGACGATACGCAATTAGCAGGACGATTGAAAGGATTACTCTGCTCATCATGAATTATTACTCATTATATATTAAATAATAATATTTCCCTGACGGTTGTCAGTAAAACAGGTATAATAATAGAGAGTTTCTGCTACCCGTAAAATGTTACGACAACGAGAACGAGAAACTTGTCGTACGTACACTGATTCTCGTATACGAGAACCAAAACACCGAAATATAGTTTCTGCTACCCATATACGACAAACGCAAACATGTGTTAAATTTTGTTATCACAAAATTTACTATCATAATATTTTAGTACTGTTTGTAAACCGTTTTATTCATTCTACTGTTCTAGTAATATGCTTGTCTATGATTGATTTTTTTTTTATTTATTATTTAAATACTGCATTTTGTGTTGACTTGATTTGCGGTATTGTTGTTTTGATACTATATTCTAAGTATGGAACAAGAGTTAGTACACGCTTATTTCACTATATGTTACTATATTCAGTTATCACAATATTTCATTGGTTTTCGGGAAATTTAAGATCAACTATATGGGGAAAACAAATTATCACCAGAGCGCTGCTATAAACGGTTTTCTCACTGCACCGAGAGTGACTGCACCTATGTACTTTTAGTATACCTACCTATGTACAATATACTTTTCCGATGATCGCCGGTCGGTTATATATATATATATATATATGTATATATATATATGCAATTATTCGTGTCAAAAATAAGTTTTATTATGTATTTATAACCTATATTATATTTTATTATTAATGTCTTCTTCTTCTCCTTCGCCTTCTCTCCCAACTATTTGGGTTCGGCCACCCTGGTCCTACACTTCCACTTAACTCTATCTCCCGCATCTTCTTCACTTACTCCCACTTTCTCCTATCAGTACTATATCATCTGCAAACAACATGCACCATGGTACCCTGTATATCGTTTGTTATCTGATCCATTACCAGGGAAAATAAGTAAGGACTCAAAGCTGAACCCTGTTCTACCCCTACTCTGACCCTAAAATCCTCAGTTTCTCCACACACACTTCTCACTCTTGTACTCGCCCCTTCATACATATCTTCAATTATGCTCACATTCACCTTTGGTAATCCTTTCTTCATTAATGCCCACTTTAAGATCTCCCTAGGAACCCTATCATAAGCCTTCTCTAAATCAATAAATACCATACACAATTTCTTTTTCCTTTCTCTGTACTTCTCTACAATCTGTCTCACACAAAATATTGGCTCCATTGTTGACCTCCCAGGCATAAACCCAAACTGATTTCTAGTAACAGTT
>JAIPRL010009150.1:0-18380 GCA_025469235.1 Pemphigus obesinymphae | reverse complement strand
GTTTTATTTAATTATTTTTTATTCACAACGCCCTATCACCAGGGTGACGGTTCTGTTCAGGAGAATTTTTTAAAATACGTAGGCACAAAAACTTTTTGACAGGACGAAGTCTGTCGGGTCAGCTAGTCAATCTAATAAAAATGTACATATGTTCAATTATTATATACACAGACGCAATGTGCTTCCTTTTTAAATAATAACCAATGGAAACGTCTCGAGGCAGTACTGGCGATTAGAATTAGATCATCTTCTAGTTCTTCTTACTTCGTAAGAAACAATTTTCTGCTAAATTCATCAAGATCAAAAACAATAAAACAGTCAATTCACGGTCAAGCAAGAGCCCTTTTTATAAAGAATTCGTATTTAAAATGTATTAACATTCAAGAACTCGGCTGTAAAACTGGATGACTAACTGACACCTGCAACTCCTCGCTCATGAAAATAGGCCTTTGATAACTATAATTCTAATTAATCTACTATAATCATAATAATCCACATACAATATATATATAAAAAATCTCTCTTAATCCAACCCCACTAACAATTCATTCAATATTCGTAATTTAATGAACGACCTAGAAGTATCGACAAGCGAAATATAAGTGAAATATAAGAATCAAAAATATTGTGAAATTGGACATAATACAAGGATAAAAAAGTCATCACCAGGATGAGAAATTAATAAATACAATTTAAATTCAGATTTTACCGGTTTAAAGGATTTTCAGTAATTACATTTTTGGCTGGTTTTTTTCATCCAATTTTGATTATTCGCTCTTGTCATGGGTATACCTAAGATTCCGATTTTGAATTCCGCTTTAAATTACATTTTAAATTTTAAATTAAATTTCAATATTGGATTTTACTTATGGGTTTGATTTTGGTATATATTTAGATTCTGAGTACTGTGATTTGAAGGTTTTGATATATGTTTCAAATTAATACTTGAAATTTTCTGAATTTAATATGCACTCTAATGGTAGGTTACTTATCACGCAAAGACAATACAAATCCGTAAGTACTTCAAAAATTGCCTATGCATAAGCCCTTAAGCATGATGCGTTTGTAAAGGCTTTAATACTTATGAACTAACATGCAAAATGAGCAGTACTAATTATAGCAATGAAGGTTAGAGAGGAAATAATTCATTGTAAAAATAAAATATAATATGTAGGTACACTGAAGTTTTAATTTTAAATTAAGTTTTCAAAAAAATGTACTGAAAAGTTGACAATATTATATGTATAACAAAAATTTATTATGCATGTCATTTTATACCGATAATAATTTTATTATTTACGGAGTTACGATGATATAATAATAGTTGATTTTGCCAAAATTATGTTTTACCGTTTTTATTAGTTTTTCAGTTGTTTTTCCATACGCTTTAAAAATATATGCATGTGTATTAAGCAGTTAACAAATTGCATTAAACATCAATATAGGTTATAAGTACATGAAATATAAATTGCATATGGTCCAAAAAGGTTTTATAAAAATTGTATCTTTCTAAATGATAAATATAATTATTTTTTATTTTAAATTCCCAGCAGAGTGTGGGAGTTAGTGTTTTTACAATGATATTTATTTTTATTTCATTTTATTTTATGTTAGTATGCACTTTATCGTGTAGAAATAGTCAAACAGAAGTTTACATGTAAAATGATTTATAAAGGAAAATTCATTCTATACGAGTCACGGGTTATTATTAACAAAAAATAATTAATTTTAAAAATAATATTACATATTTATACACAATAAATATATAATTAAAAGGTAAAAATTTACCTTTTTAAAATATATAATAAAAATTAATGATAAATGGTCAATTTTTTTTGGTATTTTAACCACTTCAATACAGTGTTATGTAAATAATAAGTGTAAATTTCAACTTTCTGGCATTATAGTTATCAAATGTACAATAATTTTCGGTACTTTTCCTTCCCACTGGAAAAATGAAAAATGACCTGTTTAAAATAACAACTAAAATGAAATTGCTATCAAAAATGTCTTTAATAAAAATCTCTTATTCAACTATATCATATTAAAAACGTGTATATATTCATGAAAAAAAACTTTTTATGTTTTATGTAGAAATCAGTGATTTTTAAACTAAAGTTCCGTAAAAAAGTTCTTAATTGCTATATCTTATCAAATCTAACAAGTTGCACTATATTTAGATAGTTATATAGCTATACAATATACAGCTTGTGTCATACATTAGATATATAATTAGCAGGGCTGTGAATTTAATGCACAAAAAAATTGTTTAATATTCATGCACGTAAGCAATTATAAATAAAATTATATAGAGCCAGAAATATGCAAATATATGTAGAATATAATGTTTTGTTTTATTAGATATTCAGAAATAAATTTTAATAGTTTTTTAGGTAATATATAGATACTTTCTATACATGCTTATACATAATGTTTCATGATTCCTGCTATATGCACATCGTGTCGGTGGTCACTAGTATAAAATTCACTTGAAAAATAATTAACGCAACTGAAAACTTATCCAATAATTTATACATTTTTAAAACAATGAGGAAAAAACATTTTAGTAGAAATATTTGAAGAAAATATGCACTTTTATGCTCAAATATCCATTATATGCAAAAATATGCAATATCAATTATAGTTATAGCATTATAAAAATATTTTTACCGAACTCATTTCCACCTATAAAATAGTAGGAAAAAAAAAAAGGTCACACATTTAACAATTTGGCAGACTACAAGACTCATTTTCCTAAAATACTTCCTTAAACTGTAAATAGTCAAAAAAAGTTCAAACGTTTAATAATTTGACGTATCCTGTTATTCAAACGCCTTGTATAGGCCCGCATTTAAAATTTCTATAATAATTTGTTAATAATCGCTGAGCCTGAGATAAATGATAAAAATTAATTAATTCAAATTCCTGCACGCACTGGTATACTAATGAGCATACCTAGATGTACACGCTCGAATTTTATTACGTATCAAAAAGTCTCTCTGATCACACTGGTTTGTTATTATCATTACTCATTTTTAACTTTTTGTAAAAATACTTTCTGTAAATTTATGTTCTGTGAATTCATTTTCCACTAAAATATTTTCCAGAATATTACTTTCTAGAATATTATGATTTGTGATTATAATTTCTAAAATGTCAACATTCTCATAATGTTATAGGACAATTATTTAATTTTTGGGTACCAGGGCGAAGTCGTTCCAGCATCCAAATTCAAAATTAAATTTTCCGGGCAAGGTATTTGATTAAAAATTTCAAAATTATAGTTACAAACAAGTTACGAAAAAATTAAGTTGGTTTAATTTCAAAATTTTGACTTACAAATGCCAGGAAGACTTATTTTTTACAAATTAAATATATCTACCACCAGTACCCAAAATGCTTCCATTTACTGACAGGTTATTATTATTTCTTTGTTGATAAATTTGAAATTTTTGTTTTTCGTTAAGACCTATATAAATCTAATAAAAAACCTTTTGTGTTTTGAACAGAGCCATCCCTATAGTTTGCGGAGCCCGGGTCATACAAATCTTCGCGGGGCCTATAATTTGAAATATTAAATCGGTAGGTATATATAAATTCAGAGTCCGACTGGGACCTACTATGCTTTTAGACCTCCGGACTGAACCATGTAAATTTATAAACTTTATACTAAAATAAAATAATATTTACCATCAAAATAAATCTTTTTAGGCATATTATAATATGTTTATATTAAATAAACTAATATAAATTTAATCATTTTGGTTTCTACGCGCATTCGTCTTTCCCGAATACCGACTAATGATTGTGCCACTGCGAGAGTACAAACTACGAACGCATATGACCATATGGTCATATTCAGACATACATTGACATAATATGTGAAATTTACGTGATATTTTACGTTTAACAATTTTAATTTTTTTATTTAATTGTAAATATGAGTCTTTATAATAAAAAAACTGCTAAAAAAAACACTTAAATATATCTAAATTGTTAAATTTTTATTTTTTTTATATTTCTTAAAAATTGCCTATTCAAAACCCTTTAAAAATTGTAAGTGTGTGGACGAAAACCCTGTACCAGATATATCTTTCTCATTAGAATTTATATTTATTTTTATTATAATTATAAATTAGTAGTTAAAAAATACATTCAAAATATAGTCTACCAACCACCATTGATTAAATATTATACATAATAGTTTATGACTAGGGTAGAGAAATTGTAGCATTTCAGCATTTGCATATCTATTTGTTTTACATAGTCATAAAAAAATGAAGCTAGGTACCTATGTACATTTATTTTGCATAAAAATGCATATTTTGTATTTATTTTTTTTTATATTACTTAAAAACTAGTTCTACCGTAATATCTAAAATGTTTTCATTACAATAAAAATTTAATTTGATTTTTGTTAAATATAATTTATGTTTTTTCTTAACATTTATCAATCATGGTTAAGTACCAGCTTCTTATACTTTAGGACCAAGTTACCCAAATTTTAGTCTCAATATTAAATTTCTCAAAGACTGCAATTGGTTAACATTTTCAAATGCACATGGTGATAATATTAAGTTAAAAGTGCTTGTATAGCCCAGACTTTCGAGAAAAATAGTGACTTATTATTTTAGTATAATAGTATAATAATATAATTTGTTATAATAGTATCATTAGGTATTTATTTTAATTGTAATAAGTTTATTAACTTTATATGCAACTTTCTGCAAATGGTAGAGATTTAAAAACTCGTAAATAGCTTGTAATTATTCAATGAATAAACAAATTAACGAATCAATTAGATCTGTTTAACATCAAAATAAAAATACATGAAATTATATCATACACCATAGTACCTAAGTATGATCCAATTAATTAAAATTTTACATACTATTTATACCTATTTATATTATAATAATTTACAATATCGATTTAAGATTTAAAAAAAAGAAAAAATGTATTACCATAATATTTTTTTTTTTTTGAGAGGGGTTGTCAATAATTTTGGGGAGTTAAGTCCAATTCAGTTTACCTATAATTGGGTTTGTAACCCAGGTATTTTCCTGGGAAATGATGACCGGCGTTTACTGATAAACACGACCGCACGAGATTTTGGTCGTCGACTACGCATGATGTCAAAACTTATATAGGCGGCACGTCATTACGAATGAAATAATATTACATTATTACCTCAATTTTGTGTAAAAATTGTTTTACGCGAATATAAAATACCGGGGCTATACAATCAAAATAAAATTACCAAATTTTATAACTACATAGAAGAGAACCTAATTTATGATGTGGTTTTTAATTTTTTTGAAATTTTGCATTATAAATGTCTAAAACAATAATTTAAATATATTTTTAAATATAATTAAAAATAATAAAAACACCACATCACAGATTTAGTTCTCCTTTATGTGGTGTAAAAATTGGTTGCTTAATTATGATTGTACCCCGGTGTTTTATGTTCGCGTAAGACTAATTTTTAGTCTCTTATTTTAGACTTATAGCGTCCTCTTAACACGAAATATTATGACTCCCAACGTTTATGTGCTTATAGTATCTGTAATATTCAATTTTTTGATTTAAAATATATAAACATTTTTAAAGCTTATAAATATATCTTTAATTTAGTAGCAATATATAAAAAATATACTGATTATGTTTTAAATAAAAGATGAATTTTCATTTTTAGATTTTTTTTCAACGAACAAATTAATATGAAATAATATCTCTATCATATTATCTAAATATATTAATACATATTTGTTTGTGTTACTTATCGAATTTGTTTTATTGTTCTTTGTTATTATTAGAGGAACCTATTACCTGCATGATATTTATATAATACATAACAATACGATAATAATAAAATTATATTTTCTAAAATCAGGTTTAGTAGAATATGATAGGCACATACTCTATAATATAATAATAAATATAGTCATCCTAATTTTATATTATACTTAAGTGGTTTTATGAACATGGCCTTACAATCATATAATTTTGAGCCAACTGTCAGTAATATTGATAATTTCAGTCCAATAATGCACGAAGACAATTTATTTTTGAATAAAAATGAACGTACTGAAAACCGATCTTTAAAACCAACAAATGAATGGTGCTTGTATAAAAAGTGAGTTAATTTAAATAATGATCACGAGTGCGTTTGTTGTAGGTATGGATTTTGAAAAGTTCCAAAAACTTAAAAAATGCATCACATTAAACAAATCATTTTATAAAATAATATTGGATGAAGAAATTTTAAATATCACTCGACAACAAATTATTATTAAAACTAAAAATAAAATAAAACGTAAATGTTTACTACTGCCTGATAATAAGACATGGAGATTCATATGTTATAAACATTAAACAATTTATACATTGGGTAAACTTCGTAAAGGTTAGTACCTACCTAGTCACTTTTTTTTTTAATAAACCTTTACTTAATAATCCTATAAAAGTAAAATTATAATTTCTACTAAAATAAAAAAATATAAATTACGAAAGTTACATTCTCGATGTTACCCCATTTCACCGGTAGGTATAATTTATATTAATATATCGTATTACCTACATATCATAAACCATCAATTATTTCGTTTATACGAATAATTATTGAAATATTAAAAATGGAATGTAATATTTTAAAATTTGTATTTAGGAGTATGAGTAATAATATCAGCACGTGTTGTACACAAAATCAGAGAAGTATACCAGGAAAATAATGGAAACTACGTGGGATTCAAAGATTTAAAAGTTCTACTACCTTCATAAATAATTTAATAAATAATAAATAATTTATTAAAATTCATCTTTTATTTAAAACATAATTATATAGGTATATTTTTTGTATATTGGTACTTAATTAAAGATAAATTTATGAGCTTTAAAAACGTTTACATAGTTTAAATCAAAAAATTAAATATTACAGGTACTATAAGCACATAAACGTTGCGAGTCGTAATATTTGCGTGTTATAGTATAGGTAATATGCTGCGGCGGTGAGATTATGACTAAATAAATGTTGTAGAAAGTTTTTTGAGATATCAATATTTTTGTTTAATTTAGGAGCATAATTTCATGTAATATTTTTAATGTTATAATTCATAAATTATGCCAAAATATCGCAAAAAAAAAAAAAGTATCCTGAATGAGGTCGATAAATCACTGGTGTCAGAATCTCACGGACGGCCACCACAAACTAGGACCAGGCACTCGAAGGATATCATCAGGTGACAAGTGTGTCTTAATCAGTGTCTGGAAAGAAAGATGTACACGCGTTCACATTCATATTTTGTAAATTTCACTCGTTTCTATCAAATAGAACGTGAACGTAAATGACGTTCATATTTTTAAAGAATGTGAATGCAAAAATTTTCTTTTTTAACACCCCTCATCCATGGATTGAGCTCGGGTGGTCTGCATATTCATGTAGGATTGATTAGAAACGATCTGGTTGAAAGTGGGCCCTTTAAGTATATACTTTTTTTATTGTAATTTAGACTACGTAGAAAACTAATCGGCAGCATTTTACAGCAAGAAAATAGTTTTAAGATACATCTTTGTAACCATTGAATATTTTTAGCATCTAAAATAAATAACGATAATTCACCAAACAATTGTCCCAATGGTATATAAATTTTATTATATCGATAAAAGAGAAGAAAGATACCTTTTCAGTCTCATCTTGTTAATTTGTCGGTAAAATTGTTTATCTTATATTTTCGAGAGGGTAACACGTATGTGGGATTGAATGATTGTATGACAATTGTATCTTTGATAAGTTGACATAAGTAGTGTAACTTTATTCTTATTCGGCTTGAAAGACAAATAAATTGTGAAGTTGGGGTGCAGTGATTGACGTATGGAAAACCTTATACCAGTGGACTGTTAGCTAAGATTAAACAAAACAATAAAATATTTTGTTCTGTATAATATATTTTAATGAAAAGTAAATGTATACTTATTATATAAATTATAATTATTTATTATGAATAATAACTAAGTGACTCCGAGTCTGTGTAAGAACTACGAACGCCCATATGTAAAGAGATAATAGACAAAAAGCATTTTTTTAATGTGCTCATAGCCGTGACTCAAACTTAATAAAAACAAAAATAATTGAAATAAAACTCATAGGTTAACTAAATACATCATTACTAAATTATTAATAAATGGAAAAAATATAAATAAAATTTTGAACAGAATAAAACATAAATTTTGTTTCTAACATAAATATGATAATGATAATAACATTATGATGGGCTTATTATCAATAATTGTATTTATTTATTGAATTTCAGAGTCAATTTACAGATAAAAAATGAGTACTAGAGGGAATAGTCGCCGAATGATAAGGGAGCGACTTAAATTTTTGTCAGACGAATGGGCGAAACACTCATAATCTCTCGGCGAATGCAATATAGAATTCTATTCTATTTTATTTAATTTCAATGAATTATAAAGCACGTTGAGTCCCGCATAAGCAGACTTCAAGGTAACTGTAAACGTGAACAATGAAGCCGTGTACTTTGAAATGCCCATCGCATTCAATTGAAGTGGTTTTTGACATCTCAAGACTATTAAAATGCCCATTCGCTTCAATTTTGGACATTTGCATTTTAGACATTTGAAATAGACGCAATCACCGAGTTGTTTATTCTATAAAGTAATAATAATAATATTTTAATTAACTTATGATTTAATTTATAAAAAATTTAAAAATATATATTTTTTTTTCTATATAGGCTACAGAAAAATGTAGTCTTTCATTTGTTATTTACTAGAAAGATAATATAATTTTTTTGCGATTTCTACAATATATATGGTA
Source organism: Pemphigus obesinymphae (assembly GCA_025469235.1). Lineage (NCBI taxonomy): Eukaryota > Metazoa > Arthropoda > Insecta > Hemiptera > Aphididae > Pemphigus > Pemphigus obesinymphae. The sequence continues at coordinate 9,541 of JAIPRL010009150.1, read as the reverse complement.
AATCATTTATTGTGCTTACTTAATTTTCTTAATTAATATATTTTTTTTAAATATTCTTTTTTTGTAAACTTATTTATTTATTTATTTATTTATATAATTCATACGGATACAAGGTTTAATTACAAAAAAATTGTTTATCTTATAATTCACAACTAAGAGCTAAATTTACATTATTTTTAAATTCAAAACCACTATTAATAAAAGGATCAATGTTGTACATATTAGCTAAACTCATTAAACGATTAATTGGTGCATTTGTTACTATTTGATTACTTGCTAAAGACGAATAAAATAAATTGACATGTCTTAGACCAACTTTAGGTACCCTAAAATTAATCATATATAATAATTCAGGACATTTAATTAAATTATTAAGTAATTTATACAAGAAAAATTAATATAATTTTTTCCTTCTTATTTTTAAAGTGTTTAAATATAAGATACCGAGTAATGGCTCATATGATGTATGTGCTTCTCTATATATATTGCAATTAATAGAAAAAAATCTTAAAAATCGGTGTTGGACAGCTTCTAATTCTTTAATTAAACCTAACTGATGTGGTGCCCAAAGAGTGGAGTTATATTCAAGACATGATCAGACTAGTGTACAATATAACGATTTTAAGGCAGTAATATTTGTACAATTTTCACAGTGGCGTCTTATAAAACCTAGCTGTTTTGATGCTTTATTAATTATTTTAGAAATATGAGTATTAAAAGTTAAGTTAGATTCAAAAATAATCCCTAGATCTGTAACGTTTAAAACAACCGGTAGGTTAACATTAGAAATTCGGTATTGAAAAATGATAGGTTTTTTTTATTTCGGTAGAAGGAAATGAAATTACATTTAGGTATGTTTAAGGTCATTGTGATACTTATATCACTGAATTGTTATTGAAAGTTCTTAAACGGCACTTAAATTTTTAACTTGAAGTACTGATGCAGAATATCTTTTTGAAATTTCCATGTATCGATATCAAATATTGACCAACGGTAAATTATTTATTATTATTAAAGTTTAAAAGATTGAGTTGGTACATGGTACTATAAAAAGTATTTCTAATTCCTCCACACACTACCTATCTATACTTTAAATTCTTTTTAATAATAGACATTTGATTTATTATTAGGTATTGATACATACAAATTACCAGAAAAGTAATCCGTGTTGCTTTATCAAATAAAAAAATACATATTGTAGTTTAAGAATAATAATAATCCTGAATAATATCAAAAATAACAAATTAAAGCAACAATTCTAATTTTAGATAAAAATGTTAAAAAAACACCCTGCATACATTTATTAAATTTATTGATAATTATATTAAATATTTATAGTACAAACGAAATTTGGTTTACCATCCCAGCGCACTGTTCGCCAATCAAGCAATAAAAGTAGTATTGAGATATAACTACTGTCAGAAGAGATATTATTTTTACGTGAACATGTTCGGCCATCAATATGGTACCTCCGCATAAACATATCATAATCAAGATATACACAATTTCGATACCGAATAACAGATTGAAGTAGGATTTAAAACAATTGAAATACCTATAAAAATACAACAATTGATTAGTTTTCTAAGTTAAAATTAAAATTATCTATTAAAATTCTTATTTAATAGTATTTCTAGAAAATAATTTTGATATTAGAAATTTTTTTTTTCTTCATTTGAAATAAAGAATGCGTACAATAAGTGAATAATAAGTTTATAAGTTAAGAGTATGGTACAAGCTTGAAGGAGTTGTTCAAGAAGCCACCTATTAGTAATACTTAATTTTATTTTTATTTTTTTAAACACCTAATATTTAACTTAATTTAGATTTTTTTAAATTTAAATTAATGTGTGTTATAAGTATTTAATATTATTTATTTTGCAAAAGATCATGATTGCACTTAGATGCCTATGAAAGCACGTAAAGAAGATTCTTCTTAGCACGTATAAGGTGCTTCTTCTTCAATAGTTTTTATTAAAGAAACTATTATGAAGAGTTGGGTTGGAGATTTATGGTGGAATATTAGAGAGTCGACGAAATGCAATATTTTGGAACGTTTGAATTCTATTTGTTTGATTTTTTCGCCATACCTCAAATGGCCATAAGTCCTCATAGGTTTAGGAAGAGTTTTATGAATTAAAAATTTAGTTTCTAGATTGGTACAGTTATTTTTAATTAATAGGGAACTAAACATATGCAAATGAGCATTAAGAGTCAATCTTTTAGTACGAATATGGTTACTCCAAGTCAGTCGTCTGTCTAAGTAGAGTCCTAAATAGCATACTGTATCAAAGTAAAAATTGGTACGTTATTTAGATCAACATTTTGGCATATTCCCTGTTCAAGTGTGAATATTGTATGTAACGATTTATTTAGGTTTATTTTAACTCGTCACTTCTCATACCACTCAGACATGAGATTAAAATGCATTTGTAAATTTTACGAAGCAGTTAAAGGATCTTCACTTATAGACATTATAAATTTGTCTTCAGCAAAATCAGCTACAATAGTGTATGGCATAATGGGGTGGTTGGAAACATAAATATTTAGGTTATTATTGCATTAGTATTTTTAGAAAAACACATGACTATTTCGGCTATTATTTATTAAGTTTTAAGGCATATTTTAGAATTACCACTTTAACTTAATTTGGAGTGAAGTATTTTTCAGAATGCCTTATAGTAAATGGAAGACTTAAGAAAGTATTCATCTCATCTACATGTTGAGTTATGAATATATCCTTATGAGGTTAATATTTTTCATTTAGGTGAGATTTAAATACTTCATCTTTATCATTATTAGTAAATGTACATAAATCGTCAGGTTTCTTTAAAGGGGTTGACGGTTCTTTATATTAAAGGTATAATTTTTTTAGATTTTTCTGTAAGCTATTATGTATAGAGGAAAGTTTATATAGTTTCCAAACTGTCCAATTTATGCTTTGCAGAATTTTATTTTAGTAAATTTTCTAATCTATTAAATGCGCTTCTATGAGTAGTTAACCGTGATAATTTATAGTGTACTCTTGCTCTTCGTTTTTCAACTATTAATAAGCATACATTTTCTGAGAGAAAGTATTTTTTATTAAGTATTTATATAAAGGCTTGTACCGAAATCGGAAAATGTGTTGGGATTAAGCTTATGGCTTGTTCTTCCGATATCTTTGGCGAATCTAGTTGCTTTAGTTCTGTCATACAATAGTGGAAATGTTCCTGGAAACCTGATTTTATCATGGTTTTCCCTGCCTCTGTACATTTGAGGAACACTTCTCACTGGTATTGTTCCGAAAATAAATGTTTTAAAAATAAATTCTTGAACGATTCCAAATCGGTTATAACATCCTTAACCATCGTAAACCAAACCTTCGCTTTTTCTTTTAGGTTATGTTCCATAACTAACAGTTTTTCCGTTGGTGATAGTCTTCTGTGTTCGAAATACGTTTGTAATTCTTTCAAAAACTTTTTTGGGTGCTCCCCTTTTTTTTTACTTTCAAAAGTTGGTGGTGAGATTTCGACCAGAATTGTTCTTGTATCAATACTATTTGGTTTTTCTTTTTTCTATTTTATTATCTCTTCTTTTATTCCTTCTATCTCCTTTTCAGTTTTTTGAAATGTCAAATCCATCCTTGTGTTTGTTTCGGTTAGTCGTGTTGTTAAAATCGCAAATTTGGTTTCAAATTCCTTTCATCTCTCTTGGAACATGGTCTTCGTTTCTTCGAACAAGTTTTTTGTTTCTTCCACCGTGTTTCTGTAATCTTCTATTACTTGACCCTGCTCCGTGGACATGTTTCTTCTTGTTGAAGCTTCCGATCTGCTTCTCATCATGTTGTGTTGTTACGTGATGAATCTTCGTGTGTGGTGATACGAGTCACTAGCTTGGGAGCCAGTTGATACAGGATACTTTGTAGAGGTCCCTGCACTTCAAATAAGGAACAACAATGTCGGTTTGATAATGCTGTATTTTATGTATTTATTAAAACTGCTCGTCGGAATATTAAGGTGGGAACAGACTATTGTCACGTCACGTGAGCTCACGCGCTGTCACGTTGGCACATTTAATCCGTGATATCACGCTTAGAAATAAACTATCATCACATTATCATGTTACAATTTAGTACCAAGTCAGTAGTCACTGTGTTGTGTAAGGTAGGTGTGAACTTACACAACTTTTTTTCTTAAGTAAAATTAAAATAGAAATATTAACTTCAAGTAGTTCAGAGTGGGAAGAGGAGTTAGAAACTGCAGCTGTTTTTGCAGTTTTGGACGAAGAAAATAAAAAAATCCACCCGATCGTGCTAGTACACGATATTATTAAAAAAAGGTCAAAATTGGGAGAATTTCATCGTCTAGTTCAAGAACTACGAAACGATCCAAGACGATTTCACATGTATTTCCGAATGACGAAAGAAGATTTTGATTATATGCACGACCTTATTAAAAAAGACATACAAAAACAAAGCACACAATTTCGAAAACCTATTAGTACCGAAGAAAGGTTAGCTGTTTGTTTGAGGTAAGTAATAAAAAATAAAATATTTCTCGACATATAAATTATTTTATTATTTTTAAATCCATTTTAAATTATTACAAATAAAGAATATTAACATATTAATTACCACCAAGTATTGAGATTATGAACTATTAGTATACAATTGTCAATTTTAGATTATTAATTAAGCTAATATTAAATCACTCGTATTGAGAATGAGGAATGGACATCATTCGAAGTAATGTTGGGCTGGTAAGAGTCTGGTCTTGTGCTGGAAAATGTTGCTCCACTGATCTTTGATAATTTTATTCAGTAGTTATAGAATAATTGTTGGGTGAGTCTATAGGCGATGGCATTGCATGTAAACTACTCGTACTAAGTGCTGATGATTGACTTGAAACTGATGGCATTGTCTGCAAGCTACTCATACTAGGTGCCGGAGAATGAGTTGAAACATATAGTTGTTGTGTAGGATGGATAACTGGGATAAATAACTGAAGAACTTGGTTCTCGATTACACTTTATTTTAGCAGATAATACTGAGTTACTTAATGCAAGTTTAATTTGAGCCTGTTCAAATTTTGGTAATTGTTTTGTCATTCTTGACATACTCAGGAAAAACATGTCCATATCATCCAAATTTTCAAATTGGTTAGTTATATTTTCATACTGACGTTTTCTACGAGTAGAATTTTATTTTAGAATTTCAACTAGCTGTTGTGCTGGATAGTTAGTTTTTTGTTTTTGTTTTTTCTTACGTTTTATGTGTTTGTAATATCTTTCATCTGCTGCAGCATTGCTGAATGTTGCTTCATCTTGGTTATCTTCAATACTTCGTTTATTTTGCGTTTCTGTGCTTGTTCGGACTGTATATTTTCTTCTTCAGACCCCTCTGACAAATCATCTGGGTATTTTTATTTTACAAATAAAACAAATCATCTTAGTAAATTCAAAACATTTTTCTCTTTGTTCAGAATCTAAAATAATAGTAAAAATAATAATTTAATTACCTGTTACTTTAAGCTCCTTTCCGATTTCTTCCCATACATTCTGTCTTATTTGTTGGTCCCTATAATCGGCGGAACCATTGTCATATAAAGCCTCATGTTCAAGAACTATTTCGATTAAAAGTTCATCCATTTTAAAATTAATTAATTTAAAGTAGATAAATGAAATTTTAATTTTAATATTTTATATATATATTTTTTCAAATAGACCAAATGCGTGATGACACGTGAGTCGAAAATGTGTGTGATGTTAGAAAATCAAAACGTGCTATCACGCGTGAGCTAGGAAATGTGATGTGACACGTGTGAGGTGACAAAAGTGTGGCGCTGATACATTAAAATACTGTATAAATCTATATCCCACACTTTTTTCCCGTGACGTGATAACACGTGACAGCACGTAAGCTCACGTGACGTGACAATAGTCTGTTACCACCTTTATTTACATTCACCATATTTATTGTAATACAATATATTATATAGTCTCGCGACCTTCCACTTATTCAAGGGGGAATAAATCTTACGAGCCCCACGTCCAAGAGGGACGCTCCCTACATCAGAGCTCTCAGGCCAGATAGATGCCCAGCCTATCGCCTAGGAGGGGGTTTTGTGGGAGGAGATGGGAGAGGGGAGTGGCACAACGTTCAAGTGGCCGAGTGGGCAGGAGAGGGGTCGTCCGTAGTTGGGTGGTCCCGTGGTCCGTGGCTAGATAGTCCCGCTGGATGGTCCGCTGCTGTTGTCGTCACCTTGGTCCGCTGGTCCGTGATCGCCGTTGCTGCCGTCTTGGTTCAACGTTCGAGTCGTCGCTGGTCACTAGGTGGTCTCCAGTTTCTATCATATATTATAGTTAAATAATATATGATGTTTGAAACTGGAGAATGAGGTGACCCTCGGTTCACCGCGAGGCCTTCTTATGCCCCTCGTGCCCGATCGCCGAGTGCCATTTCCATATTTGCACCGCTTTGGTTTATACACTCCGTTTCACGTTGTGACTTTTATTGTTTGTCATATGAGTAATAATTATATCGTAATTATTACTCATAATGTTTTGGTTTCGGTTTTATTTTATCTTCGCCTTTGTTTTTCGATTTTTCTTCATTTTTTCTGGTGTTCCGAATTGGTTTGTCGATGTCCACGCACTTTGGTCTGATTATTTCTTGCATCGTGTTTCCGATGTTTTCGTGTCATCGAGCTTCGTGTTTTTTATTTTTCCGAATAATCTCGTGCCTACTCGTTTCGTCGTTCATTTCACCGCTAGATGTCGTCATGTGTTTTGTTTAATAATAGGCCTTTCATACCGTTACAATTTAATAACAGCGGCAACGCTATGTTACAAAGTATTCATTATATATGATAGCAGTTCATAGTTCAATTGGCATGTAATCAACAAAAATACTTTTAAAAGAGTTTGTTCAGTACCACCTATCTAACATGATTCAAACTACTCTCTTAATCTTTCTGTTACCTCTAATAACAATCTGTGAAATTTGCTTCAAAATAAAATGTCGTTCAGAAGTTACAGGCGCACAGAAGCCAGCGGTGCACGATAGATTGTACCGGCGCCGCGGCAACGTTTTTATAAATTATAGTGTGTATTGGTTTAAGCAAACATATTATCTATATATACCTATACATAAAAGCCAAATACTACTTACTCACTCATCGTTAATTTTGAAAAATTTCAAAACGTACGAAATTAAAATTTGGAATAGTGGTTCCTCTAATACTTTAGATGTGCAATCGGTAAAAATGATGTGTTTAAGTGGATTGATTGTCATGTTCACTGTGAATTCGTAATGTACCGCGGGCCATTTATTATTATTTATAATAATATTTTTGCTTAAACCAATACACACACTTAATTTATACAATTTAATTGTTTTCTTTCAAATTTATTTTGAAAAAAATATTTAATTATTTAAATTCAAATTTATTTTCTTTGTCTTATGGTTCGGTACCATTAAATGTTATGCTCGGATTGTAGCGCCGAATATATTGGTATTTTTTTTATATTTACACACGTTTTTCGAGTATAATTGAGTAGATATTATAATAATATTATGTGCACTTACTTGATAAGAGTTTGATGGTGTTTAACGCATTTGACCAAACCCTCGTACGATCTCCGTGTCCGGTCCGGGTCGAGTTGGCCGGTTTTGTACATGTCGTCCACGTCCAGTTCCCGGACCGTGTCTACGAGTATATCCATCTGGACATGCAACTCGTTGACGAACATCATCATGGAAAACGCCATTCCGGCGATGTAAGCCAGTGCGCTGGAAGATATGATGAATTGTACGACGTACAGGACGGTGTACCTGGTGAGCGTGGGCTCCCACGGCATCCACGTATTGTATATATTCGCGTTCTGGGACCCGATGTCTTTATGCTGGAGCACCCACACGAGCGGTGATGCGCACATAATTATGGAACCCATAGGTAACACCGCGCCGTATGTGCGCACGAACTGCACGAACACCTGGTCGGCCGCGAGCCGGCGGTCGCCGTCGTACCAGAACTCGTCCTGCATGATAGCCAGCATTTCGTATATAGCGGGCCGTTTGTACAAGCCCACGGCGAACAGGACTAGTATGACGGCAGCGCCAAAAATGTAAATTAGCGTCTCGTTGGCAAGGTCGAATCTGTTGTGCTCGGCTATTAGCAACATGATCCCCTGTAATGGTACCGAGAACCACATCGAGCTCATCAGCCACGGATAAGCGGTGGCCAATCGTTTCACGGTACGTCCTATATCATGTTATAGAAACCAAAAATATTATCTTATCGATTTCAATATAATAATGTAGATAGGGGTTCAAACCAGTTATATAGAGGAGAATGGGGGGATATCGGATATCCTGTTATCTCAGAAACCATCAAGGCTGGGCAGTAACCAGTTATAAGTTAAAATTTATTTAATAAGTTAAGTTAATTTTAACTAAGTTACATACCGTATTAATTTTTTTCAAATTAATTTTAATTTAATAATTTACTTTTTTTGAAAACTCAATATGTAAACTTCAAGTTAGCTTTATACAAAAGTATCTAAACTAAATTAAATTTGGTCCAATGAACAATAAAAATTTTCTGAATGAGGTTTTTACTTTTTGGTATAGGAAATTTTACTAATTCTAATGTTCATATATATTATAGATTATAATTTATATAAATAGGATTGTAAGAAAACTATAGTTTTACTGTGATTTATGGACGTTTTATCTTCGCATTATTTTTATAATACTCAGATATCATGTTATAAGTATTTATATGCAGCTGAGAGGTATTTTTTCATTTTGTTATTGTTAATTATAATATTTTAACTTTTTACTAAGTTCAGTTACTTATTTTCAAAATTAACTTTTAATATTAACTTATAAAGTTAATACAAATATATATTAGTAACTTATAACTTAACTTAACTTAATTTTCATTTAGATCCCCCGTCACGATAAATCAACCAAAGCCGCCCGTGAGTTTGTCTAGGTCGTCAGTGGCTATTGGTTGATAGGAGCTTTTATAAACAGCTGAGATACGAATCTGATGAAGCCCGGTCGATATTATAAATATTGAAGTCGAGGACATTTTTGTGTACAATACGCTGGTGTAAAATAATAGCTCTACCACCGTGATGACGATTGCCGGATCGAGGGGCTGTGTCTGTACGGTATGTATGGAAATTAATGAGTTTAAGCTGGTGTATTGGGTTAATTTTTGTTTTCCCAATAAGTATGATGTCGGGATTTATTTTTGAGGATAATGCTTGGAGTTCATTAATTTTGATTTGAATTCCATTGGCATTCCAGAAAATTAATTTTAGAAGGACATTGCAGGACTTGGTGTTTTTGTCCATAAGCTAACGAATGTTCTGGACTTCTATTTGATATACTATGTATCTCATTATCTATATCAGATTATATAGTATTACTAGCTGACCCGACAGACTTCGTCCTGTCAAAAAGTTTTTGTGCCTACGTATTTTAAAAAATTCTCCTGAACAGAACCGTCACCCTGGTGATAGGGCGTTGTGAATAAAAAATAATTAAATA
>JAIPRL010009149.1:0-18382 GCA_025469235.1 Pemphigus obesinymphae | reverse complement strand
CAATTACCAAGTAACCATTCAATTAAAACCATAAGTAACCACTGTGGTAACTAGCGTTCTCTTCGGATTCACAACACTTCATGTATTAGGTATAGGCATGGCCCATCCATATCTTTATTATCTATGATTGTATCTGCCACGGTTTATCAGACATATCATCTGATATCTATGTATTGTACACGCATCACAGATTAAATGAATCCAGATTGTGCACTAGGGCTTAGAATAATAGAATCGTAAATAAGTTGCTGTGATTGGGTGCCCGCTAAGTGGCGTATCCAGTTACAATAAATACATTTATTGTACGCTTCATTTCAATATGTTTGCTACACTGACCGATTTAATTTATAAACCTTGAACTTTATTTACTGTTCATAAATGATAATAAATAATATTAGGATTTAAATCATTAGAAAATCATTAAAGACTTTTAGATTCTGACATGTGGTAACACCAGTGCCGATGCGAAGGGGGGTGTGAAGGGTGTCGCACCCCCCACCCCATCACCTGAAAGTAGTCGGCAAAATGGGAGGTCAGTCGGCAAAAACTAAAAGTTGATGAACTTTTACTTATTTTTTTTGCTCATTTACACGTTTTGTGATGAATAAAGGAATAATTAGTCGGAAATTTAGGAATGCAGTCGGCAAAAATGGAAAAAAGTTGATGACCTTTCTGCTAAACAGTATTTTAGTATTTTGTAGTCGGCATTTTTACCCAATTACAATTTGGGTGCTCGAGATAGTAACTGTCGAATTTCGATGATTTTTTTTCGATAAGCATTGAGTGCACAATCTGGTTTCGTTTAATCTGTGCACCGCGCATATTGATAATAATGTAAATGTGATAATAAGATTGGAATTCGCGCAAAGATGGCCGGGTGACTGCGCAATCATCGCATTTACACGGGAAACACACCTATACATAAATATTTTTAGGTTATGGCAATCCGGTTAATTGTAATACGTATCGTATCATGTGTGCCCGTACGATAAAAATATATGGGTCCGTGCGTATGCCGACCGGAAGACTTTATATATTCATATTATACCGTCGGGCGCGTACACGACTGTTATTATTATTACTGTACGTCGGGCTTGCGGCCGGCCAGGCGTTATTAACGTATTCACGGGGAAAACCGCCGTAAAGCCGATGATAGATCATTGGCCGTGTTGCGTTAGGTATATATATATATAATATATAATGTACACGCGAATACAGTACAGAGTGTGTGCTTTCGGCAAAAGGTTTTTTGGTGATTGATGTCGTCTCTGATGGCGTCGCGCACACAAGTTTTGTTCGGGGCCGGCCCGCGGCTCGCAGCTAGGCCCCGCCGGGTTTTATGATGAATTATCCCCCGGGCTGCTGCCGCGCGAATTGCCGCCCGCCCGCCCGCCCACCATCCGTCACCGTCCGGACTTCCTGCCCCTTTCGCTTTTCAATTCTATACGTTATATATATTTGCTTAACTACAACCGTTTTGCTCGTAGTAGGTATTATTATTATTTATCGTCCCCGTCGTGTAGGTAATATCGGCGGGTTTTTTTATTTTCATTTTATTTTACCGTACGTATACACGTGATAATATTATATAACACGTGCACAATGCACACTATAATAATAATAATAATAATAATAATAGGTGTGTTTCTTCGATATTTCACAAACTATATACACTGAACCAAATATCTCATTGGCAGAATTAACTAACGTTGTGCAAACTAATCAAATTTCGACAAACGAATATTTGTTGAAAAAAAAAAAAATACAATTTTCATTATTTTAACGTACATTAGCCATAATTTAATAAAAATAATTTGTAAAATTAATAGGTACAGATTTTATTATGATAATGAAATATATGTTATCAAATTGAAAAAATCGTATTTTGACGAACAAATGGGCGAAGAAGAAGAAAAAAGAAACACGAAATATTTACAATTATTGAATGAACAAAATATTCGTTAATTCGAATAAATTTGTTTTCAATTAGACAATTTTACCCGAGACATTGATAAAAGATATTGTTAAATCAATAATACGTTTTGTTGTTTTACTGTTCAATTAACAAATATTTTATTTCTAAATCAATGTATATTAACAACCATAGGTATATTATTAAATGAATCTATATATATTTTTTTTTTTATTGAAATCACAGATATATTTGGTTCAGTGTACGACTATACAATAATATCATTATTACGTCCATTCAATTTTCAAAAGTCGTCCAGATACACATGGTAGAAGTCTGTCTATTGTCCCTTCGGTCCTAGGACACGGATACTGTATTATTGATATTTTTAATTCCAAAGTAAAGATTTACAATTATATGGATATCTTATAATATATTATACGCATCGCAGTGTATTTTTTTTTAAGGAATTTTCACTGGACCACAATCAAAAATGTATCAAAATATACCAAAATATACACCAATATATACCAAAATATACACTATAGGGCGACGACCATACGTCCGTTTTTCGTCACGTTTTGAGAATGTCCCGAAAAACTTTAAATAGCATGCTTTTTGTCCCGCTTTTGGACGTGGGTCCCGTTTTTATCCCACTCTTTGTTATCTATACCATTTGTCTAAAAAAAAATTAGTATAAAATAGACGATTGACCTTTTTTTTTACCATTTTCAAACCAATTTATATGTGTTACAAAAATTAGGTCCAAAGTTTGTATATTAATTTCAAAAAAAAAAAAAAAAACTTTTAATTATTGTACGATTTTTCTAAATTTTTCGATCTTACATCAATTATATTTATAATGATACACATTACAGACACTTTTCTGTCATATTCATATACCAATAAATTTATCGCACAAAACTTATTTATATTTTAATTCCAGAAAATACTTTCTATATCGCCACTTACCCTCTTACAAATATAATTGTGTATATACTAACAGGTACTTGATTAATCGTCAACAAGTCCATTATTGAAAAATGTCTTTGCATATATTCACTATTCCGTTTCATTTATCCATAATCATTCATTGTCCAATTATTTTACATTGGAATATTTATAATTAAAAAATGTAATATGTCACCCAATCGTCAATAATAAAATCCACTAGATGACAAAATATTTTCACTGGGCGACACTTATGTCGCCTATAGTTGACTAGCTTAAAAAATGCACTGACGCATTGTGTGTAATAGAAATATAGAAATAATTATCTGATTATAGAAGAATAAGAAGATTATGTACGATATCGTATATAATGCAATATATTATACCAATTTGTTTTCAAATTGATGGCGAAATACTGTAATTTTATTAATAGTTGGGCTGTTGATATACAAATTGCCCGGTCATATTGACGCCAATGACCGACTCAATCAGGGTTTTCTTTCTTAAGTGTAAAGAAATATTACCTTTTATAATGGATAATTTTTATGAATGAGAAAATAATAAAAATCCATCATTCCATCCAGATATAGATGGTGGAAGCTGAACAGGAAAGTGTATTATTATTATTTTAAATTTGAAAGCAAAAATAAATAATTGAATTAGAAAGAGGATTCTGATTGGTATTTTTGATATACCTAATATCATTAATAACATCGACATAAGTACTTATAGGTAACCATGACAACTTGATTTGTAATTTTCCTATTTATAAAAATGTTTCGTTATAAATAGAAATTTTCATTTACGCTTCAGAAAATTATTGGGAAAGCCGAAAAATGATCTCTTATTTAAAGTAGGTATCAACTAAAAAAAAATTTCTATTAAAATTGTATTTTGCTCCAAAACTCCTGCACAACTCCTTCAACTCCAAAAAAATGTATACAGACATAAAATAAAATAATATATATCATTGTAAAACGAATTAAAAGAAATTTAATTAAGTTGTCATGGTTACCGTTTTGTTTTAATACATATACTATTCCCACAACATATTAAAACCATTCATATTTTCACAACAATTGAAGAAGAAATTTCTACAAATATTTCGTTCAATATATTAGTGTATATTTTTGAAAATATTTGTACTCTGGAAACTGGATATTGGAAATATTTTTTATAATGTAGTGTTTAAAATACGATATATTATAACCCAAAAAATATTTTGAAAATATATTTAAAAAGATTTAGGTATGCTAAATATACCCAAAAACTGATTAGAATGTCATATATAGAATCGTGATCGGTCCAATGCAAGATGTTCTGGTGGTAGTGAGTCGATTCCATGTGTTAAAAAAAGTGTTTTGATAACGTTTAATTGTGACCCACTTAGCCTCTGCAATTCGTTGTTATTCTCATACACTTATGCCGTGTTAAACCAGGGTTCGAAAATTTTTTGATCTTGTTATTTTAAATTTTATATATTTTAGACTTAATTATCTTTCAAAAAATATATTTTATTTTATACTGTAGAAAAATTCGAAAAAATATTATAGGAATATAATATGAAAATATTATAATAATGTAACTAAGAAATATTTTGGAAATATTGAAATTGTGACCAAAATATGTTCTGAACACCAAAATTTAATCCATATACTTATATGTGATTTTTTTTTTTTAGGAAAGAGGAAGGGCATTGGATTTTGTATTACTATTTAGTATTTTTAGTTGTTCTAAAATACACCATCTTATTGTTTTTCCCTACACACACAGACACACACACACACATATATATATATAATTTTGCTTTTAATAAAGATGAAAACAATAGTGATAGAACAATGAAAATTATTCTAACTTAAATAAATAAAAATATACGTTATATATATTATTATATAGTTATATTATATTATATATTACAGTTTAAAATTTAATCTTCTCTCTTTTTTGATTGCAAAAATATGTATTAAAGCTTCTATATTTTCTTCAATATCTCTGTATATGTTGACTGTTGAGTAGCTCTAGACCGATTTTCACCCATCGAATTTCTTAAATATGTCTCTTTATACGTTTAAGACTAGAAAAATTTCTTTCAGTTAGTACCTAATAGATAAAATCGAATATGTTTGGTAATGTATATAGGGGATTAATTGGAGCTGTCGTTTCTCTCTTCCACTTTGTTTAAGCTGATTTAATATCATTAAATGTACTAATTCAGTACAAACTTTAAAAGGTAACAGGAAAGATAGAGAATTTAAAACAATTGAATTAGAACAAAACCTCTTATTAAAAGAAAGAATTAGGTCTTCCAAATATGGATAAAAAAAATAGAGAGTCTGTAATAAGTGCAAAAATCGCCATTCTGTATATTATAATTGGCTCGGTGTTTTTGAGTTTCTATTATTCTTGGAATAGAATCAAATACACCAACTTTTTCAACAATTATACTAGTACTCGTATTATCAAAAATTGTTTTGAACTCTACTTCATTTCTTAAGTTTCGTAATTGCCCCATACCTTTTCTTTAGGAACTTCATTATATTGATTTGTTTGAAAAATAATTCAAATTATTATTTTTTCTTTTCATTTCATATTCAATCGTTACCATAAAAAAAAGTTACCTATTAAACCGCGCAGACGTATCGCAGGGTTTTAATCCTGAACAGAAATGTCAACATGGTGTGATTTGTGAAACAACATCAGTATTAGGTATCTAATTGAAGAAAAATAATTGTAACCATTTCAATCAGAAAAATGTTATGTCTTTATCATAAATAATTAAACATGATAACGCTTCTTTTGGTCATAAAATTATATTTACGAGTATATGTAGAGTGTTCAAAGACTGTCGTATTATCATTATGAAAAATTATTTAAAAAAAAAAAACCTATAGGTAATTTAATAATCCGTATTTTATATTAATAGCATGCATTGAGTATACACATTATACATCACATATACAATATACATAATATATACGTCCATACTTATATCTATTACAAATTTGGCGGACGATAACTTAACGATAATTTGTTGTGTTTGATGATTGAAAATAATAATATTTGGAAACATGTTTTTTTCATGTTTAAAATATGTTAATAAATATACTATAAATCACATAATATTTTACAGTATAAATTAAGTTCAATATATTATAAATTATTGCAGTTTATTTGTTTCTTGTTATATTTCATTGTATATTTTTACCATTATTCATAATAAAACTTTATTAAAAAATAACCTACTTTACTATAAAACTGATAATTTATTTTTTAAAACAATTTATATAACAAATATCTACAAAATTATTTTATAAAAATCGGTCCAGAGTTCCTCGAAGGAATCCCTCAATCACTGTTACTATAAACCTACCCCTAACGACCCAGAGTTATATCTCACTTTGATACCATTAAAAAAAATAGCCATTTAACTGAATTTTAATGTGACAAACGCAATACGATCATTCATTTTTAGTAGGGGATGACGACGTTTATTAAAATTATCGCCTTTCTTGCCCAAATACATACTCGTATTATATACACACACCAATAATGTTAACCTATATGAGAATTTATTGTTTTATATTAATAATGGTTATTAGAAAAAATTTTTTTGATTAGGTACCTACAAAATTTATATTTGAGAAATCATCATTTAGTTTTATATTTCGAGTTAAGAAGTAATACTACAATGTGTTTTTGTTGGATTACTTTCTTGTTAGTTATTATGGTTTATAAAATAAATTTTTTAAATATAATTCTATAAAATTTAATTTTGTTAAGTTGTATATAAACTATTTATATTTGATCATTTTATTATTAGTTATTAGAATGGTAGTATATTGTACAAATATTTGTTTAGAATTTTTAAATTTTTTATAATTTCATGGTATAATCGTAGTTTGAATTTCATATGAGTGAAAATAATCAATTCATTTTACGACAGTTTGTGTTTTATTTTTATGGTTTGACTTAAACCACTTTTGGATATATATATAGTAGAAAGGTTAGGCTGGTCATATTTTTACTTATCGCGATCATATGATTTGTGATTTCAGTTAAGATAGGGTTTTAAAAAAATACATTTTATTGACACTTGGTCTTTATATTATTATTAATATTCATTGAACTCTTAGCCGTGTAAAGATAGTCGCTTGGCGATCCTTAAAAATTTAGTCCAATATATACTTTTCAAATAATAGATCGAAAATGATTTTTGGTTTTGACTTTAAAGTGACAAAAATTCTTAGTATGATTTCTGTCGAATTAAAAATAAAAACGATAAAATTTAGCGTAAAATATTATAATTTCATGATTTACGATGGAATGTTGAGTATGTAAAAACATATCTATGCCTTGAGCAGCATGTAAATTCTGGGAATTTGTCCAAAAAATCCATTCTCGAAACGTATTTTTTTTTTTTAATGTTTCTTTTAATGCTCTAGTGAGCAATAATCAGTCAATATGTTCTAGTCATATGTCAATATATATACTGTTTACATCAAGATAATATTTACACTAGATTTAAGATGCTTGAAAATTTCATGTTTTGTCTTGCCAAAAACAGTTTATAGTGTAATGATATATAGGTATATATTTTTTTTTTAGCTCTGAGTGGCATTAGGTCAGTTTATTGGTTGGTACAACGCGTATTCATGAAATTAATTTTTTTTATATAAACGTAAATTTATTTTATTCTTTCCTCATAGATTATTTACAGTGAATTTCTCGACGAAAGTGGTATAAAAATGCGTGTTTTACGCTTTATACAAATCGAGTTTTATCACTTTCATACTTAAATCAAGTAAAAATTATAAATCTATAAATGTCCTCTCGAATATTGTTTAAATCGATATTGTTAAATAATATTCAACCATCAGGGAACTCTATTGTTATGGATGAACAATTAAGTTTCCGTCCGGTCCAGTTCTTCTTCAAATGTGTAATCTGGTATTTAGTGAACATGTTTTTGACATCTTCAAAAGCCGCATTATCATCAGAGAGCAAAAGTTAGATGTCAAATATACTGACTAATGTGAGAAATTTTATCTTGTTAACCATAGGTACTGTGCCTAGGTAGTAAGTTTTTGGCTGTAGTGAACGATTTATCTATCGATTTTTTTTTTTTTTTTTTGGTCGATGGAGTGCAACTGTGGGTAATAATATTTGAAGTCTTATATGTTTTTTTCATTTGAATACTTCAGATCGCTACCTTGATATTATTTTTTATTAAATAACAGTGTACTTTGTTAATAAAATTACTTAACATCAGAATTTTTCATCATTTTCATAGTGGCAGACCATATTTTAAAATATTAAAGACCCGCCTATAAATATTGCCAATAAGTAATCACAAATATATAGATATGAATTATACCTATTTTATATATTTCTGTGGATCACCGTTATAATATAAGTGGACTGTTGAGCAATTCTACCTACTATTATACCACTAAGTACCAAATAGTTATAAGTTGTTTCTTGTTTTAAAGATGATGTGAGTTATCAATAGTATATAAATACATGAAAAATCATATTATTATTTTAAAATAAGAGGAGCCTAGAAATTTTATATCAAAACTTCAAAAATTATTTAAGCGTCATTAAAAAATCACAAAAAAATTTTCAATTTATATTTAAAATATGTTCTATGTCACGAAAAGATTGGCTCTTTTTTCTTATAATTTGTTAATATTTTATACGCATAATGTCTTTTAGGTGATTTGTTTTTAATAAAACTTTTATACGTTTTATTTTCATATACACAATTGTAAGTAAATTCAGCAACACAAAGTACGTATACAAATAATTAATATAATAAAAGAATACCACTAGAAATTATATTTTTTAGAATCCAATAGTTTATGGTTTTCAAATTAAAAATAACAACGTACCTTTGACATATATGTATTGACCAAAATAGTTTAACCCTGGAAATATAAATCGTCGTTTTATTCGTTATAATTTTATATATAACAATTTGAAGAGACATTTAGTGTTGTTTATCTTATATATTTGGTTGAAAAATAAAATTACCTAGTATTTTGTTTGATAAATGCGTATCATTATAAACGAAAGATTATTATTATTTTTATCCTTTGATCTTTATACAGTACCTATAGAGATAGGATAGGTACTATATTATATATACGATGAAAATACTGAATTATAAAAATGGTTTATAAAATGTTCGAAAATAACAAAATATGTTTTAATAGCTGTTCATTTTCATGGTAAAATTACACCGTAGTATAGATAGGTACAATATATTACAATTTACAGCAATGGCTGATCATTTATATACCTACTTTAATTCATTTTCGTCGAAGAAAATATTGTTAAATACAATTTTTCATAATACTCAATAATTAAATTTCCACTAATATGTATTAATGTAACATTACATTAAAAAAAAATATACATATTATTATACTACTCGCTAAAAAAAAATTTATTATTCTGACATGTGATCTTTTCAAACCTATATCTGTGCAATGTTTTCCCATAAATGTTTCTTGACAATTATATAATTACATTTAATTTGAATTAAAATGCATAGTAATTTTCGATTCTATCTATATATATCTAATCTAAATAAAAAACAATTTTATAATATAAAATATTCAATATACATTGTTGTAAAATTTAATTTAGAATATATTACTTTGGTAAAATTTTAAATTCAAGATTAAACATTTTTTTTTTTAAAAGATATAGTTTTTGCGGATCCGTTGATTTTGTTTATTAAATTACATATTTTTGTATTATTTACATGTATTATATTTGGGTTCATTTTTTGTCGATCATGTCGATATATGTGTTACAGGATGTCGTGAGTAAACGTTATAACTTATTATTAATCCATCGTTTATAAACTTTTCCTTAAACGATTTATAAAATATTTTAGTTATTATTATTAACATATTATGAGTTATGACTGTGCAGTGGATATCACGCGAAATCTAGTAATTTCCTCGGAAATCGTTTAAACACAAAATAGTTTTATACATTGGATTTTATATCCCAGTTTTATTAAAATACGTGTATTTTTTAACATCTGAAAAATTTATCGTGATTATTATTACTTTCCTAAATAAAAAAAAAAATCACTTCATAGAATAAACATAGTTTTAGGTTACAAAAATAAAAATATATTGGTTTGTTATAGTCCTGTAAAATAATAATTATTGTTGTTTTTAAAAACTATATATCTATAGGTAATTGTACTATGCTGTATAGTATAATTTATGATTTTCTAAACAGGGATTTTGTGGGGAAATAACCTAAAAAGTTGAAAGTGCGGTTCATTCATTATATGATATTATAATTAATTTATTACTTTTATTATAATTTATAATACAAATGTTATTATTTTAACGGTTTTGTAGACTGAACTAAAAGGTCCAAACGAACAAGTAGGTCCAACAGTTAAAATGTGATTATTTTTCATTTTGTTATTAAACCTTTATATCATTTATACATATAAATATATATGTATATATATATATATATATATATATATAATTTATGGTATACAATTAAAAATTCTAAAGGAATAAAAATTAAAAATACAACTTAATGCAATTTTATTAACATGGTTTTTATTTTTATCTTTTTTTATAAATAAAAAAACAATAACCAAATGTACTCGTACTGTTACATTATATTTGGCTAAACGACACTATTTGCGTGTCTTTAATTGAAGCGATAAAAATTATAGTAAGTAGGAGGTACCCAATAGAGTTATGCTATCATTTATCTAAATATTTTTATATATACGAGTATGTAATACTATATATTGAATGATATTTAATAAGTCAAAATCAATTTGTTTTAGCAGAAGTATTTGTTAAAAATGATCAAAAAATTTTTTTTTGACTATTATACTTATATAGTTTTGCCGACTTCGATATATCATAATATAAAATATTAAAGTCGGCAGATCATAATACTATTATGATCTGTTAAGCATATTCTTAATTTATCTTATTGTATGGAATCCTGTTTAATCTGAATAAATTATAAGGTTTAGGTAATAGGAATTATATTTTAATGGTGATTTAAAGGGACAACTTTATTATTTAGTTAATAAACGGTTATGCGATGTAGTTAATCTATCTATCTATCTATATCGATTTATCTATATTTATACCACAAATATTTTTTACATTACAAAATAATTATATAAACTTTAAGAATATACTACTTTTTTAAAATAGTTATAAAAATGAAGTATAAACTATGATACGTTATATATATTTTAAAATAAAGTTTCATTGATTCATTGGCCAAAATATTTTTTTATGTACTTTCGAATTTTTGTTAAGTAATTATTCAAGGTTTTTTTACAATTTCTTGTACTCTTTACTCTTTTCAATTATATTTTCATTCGTATATTTAGTTGTTATATTTACTTTTTCCTTATTATATTTGGCCCTACAATAACAACCGTAACAAATAATCAATAAAACAAACTAAAAAAAATCACAATATATACATATACTTTTGTATGTAATAATTAATATTATATGAGATTAAAAACGAAGTATCCAAATGAATATAGGTAAAATCTAAAGTGTATTTTAAAAAATACTTTATAGATTTGGTTAGCGTTTACTTCAGTACGAAACAAATAATTGTGATTAAATTTTATTTTTATATTAATAAATATTTACGAGAATGGGACCAGTAAACTACCTATATATGTACTGTATGTAACTCGCCTCGTTTTACTGTCTTTAACACAAGATATATATATATTATATATAGTTTCATACTGAAATAAACGCCAACAAAAACTATAAATTATTTTCGAAATACATCTATTAGGTTCTTCTACTTATATTCGTTTTGGTATTTCATTTTTAATTTTATATAATTTGATATACTTGGGGTAGAAAAAAGTCAACCCCACATCGTTCGAGATATCTTTCGTGATAACCGTCAACCGAGCACGAAAATGTTTTTGCAACCACCATTAAAGGGAAACGAATAAGCTGGCAAACTTATATTTTTTTTTTGTGTAGGTCAACTATATATTATACATATAATATCCTCCCGCCTTTCCATTTCGTTTATTAACATAATGAATTGGAGTTCGCATGTTCACGATTTTAAGGTTATTCGAGTTATATGTATGTTGTCAAACTTGGATGATTGTTATTTTCTGATTAAGACGGATCGTATATGATGTATAAACTACTACGCAGATAACATAATATACTAGTTAACCTATCTGTTTATTTATTAATATGGTCAATAGAATTCATAATTTTCATTCAAACTAAAATATAATGCTGACATGTTATGGTGTATTTTAATTTTTTTAAATATTATCTATAGTAAGATCAAATTAACCTTCTTATTCGAAAATAAGTGTGTTGATTTGACGACAATTTTGTGGATTGAATGCAATATAACGCGGGTTTATAGCATAAAAAGCATCTTGTGTAGTTTTTTAAATTGTTTAGGAGAATGGTTTTGAGTTTTGAACGTTCATACGATTTTTTTCACTCAAAATTGATAATACATTTTTGATGAAGTTCCATTTATTTAAGCTGGTTTAATTATTATTAGTTAGAACTAAAATCACTTTTTAATTATTTAGAATAAAAAAAAAAAAAAATCATTATGAAAAAGTTCCAATAGAACCTTTTCTTTCTAACAAATGTATAGTTAGATAGAACCTTATCATAATGATTTTTTTTGTAAGTTACGACCTAAACGTAAGTATTATTGGTAACGTATAAACAAGATTAAACCCATTAATATCTACTTCCGCATACATTATCGAATATAATTTTTTCATTTAATTTTTCAATACAATTTCTGTATTATCCCTGTGAGTTAATTCTAATTATTGTCAATAAAATAAATACATTACTGAATTTTCATTAAATAGAATCATATATATATATATATCATAGAATAGTATAGAATCGACACTCGGAAATTAGCTTTTGTTTGGTAGGTTTTAGTTTCAATGGCTTTAAAACAATTGTTTAGTATTTATCACTACATTTATTACTATCACACAGATATAATAAATACGTATATTATCTATATATATATATATATTGTATAACTTAAAAAACAGAACTCAAAGTATATTTAAAAAAAAATTAAATTGAGCAAATGGCATAAAATAATATACTATAGACTGTAAGGAGTGCAAAACACATGGACTCTTTACATGTGCAAACAAATGGCATGGAAGTATTTTAAACAGTAAAAGAAAAAATTTCAAATCCGGTACTAACATAGAACATTACGGAGATAAAACGGTTAGGTACGTTCCTAACATCATGTTCTCCCGCTATATGAGTATAATTTCACCAAAACTACTTTGAAATACAAAAAAAAAAAAAATGAAATAAAAAAGTAGAAGTGTGGTGGGAGTGTTTATATGACCTGCTTATACTTTAATTATCGGTATAAAATAAGTTATATATAACTTATTCAATAATGTAAAAAGTGCATTTTAAAAAATATGCGATTTAGAAAATTTTCATATTATAAATCTGAGATAATTTAATTTAAACATGCCTATCTCATAAAATTTAACATACATATACGAGTATATATATTTTTTTTTTTAAATTCTGTATGTTTTAAATATATTTATTTTTTTTTTTGGTTTTGGGGAGGGGGGGGGAGTACACTTAAACCACGTAGTAAATTATCCATAATTTATATCTCAGATAATTTAATTTTGTTATTTTCTGGTGTACTTGTATATTTTATATTAAACAGCTGCAGCTATTTACGTTTTAAAACCAAACGACACATATATGTACTTAATCTACATATTAAATTAGTATTTCATCAACTTGCATTTTTTGATAAAGATACTTAAAATTAACCTACTTAAAATTCGAAGGGTATATCAGGTAATTCCGTGAAAAACAGTTCACTTTGGGTTACATAACGTTCGGTTAGCTAACTTTTCGTTACAGTTTTTTTGTAGTTATACTTTTTTACTTAGAGTATGTAATATAACGATAAACTTTAAGTCACTTTAAGTCAATCTTACTCACTCCCCATTCACCTCGGTTAGGTTAGGTTTATAGGCTACAACTCTATCCTTGAGCGTTTTTCCCCTAAGCGTAAAACCATTTTTTTTAATTTTCGTACATCGCCGGTCACTTATTCTTAGTAGCATTTTATATTGCATAAGTGCGGCGTATGATACCAGCAGACCAACGTGGAAGTCCTGATGCCATAGGCCAGACGTAGACCCTATGATTACGGTATGCGGAAGAGCAGATTTTTTCGGCCAACCAAAGGAAAAAAATGAATTAGGTACTTTAAGTTTTTAAATAAATCATTTTAAATATCGTTTAATATTTGACGTTTTCAAAGCGATTTATGAACATTTTGGCGGAAAATGGTTACGAATAACCTTTTCGACTCCTAAGTGAAGCGATGAGAAATGCATTGGTTTTTTTTTATATCTGTACACAGAAATTCTATTAGATGTGCTTCAATCGTTACATGCATACCCTGTTTCCGGTAGAAAATGTCATCTAGTTGGTACTTCAAACAGATCATTTTTCGATTTTTCAATGTTTTCGATTAACGCATTAGAAAAAACAACCAAAAACTTAAAGAAATACGGTAAAATATGAATTTTTCGTTGTAATTCCGATAAAAATGATCCTGAAGTCTTGACATTTTTATTAATGTATTAATGATTTATTTTCTCACGATTTTGAGCTATTTATAGCAATTTAGTATTTTGAAGTTTTATCATCATAAATGATAAAAAAGTTAATTTTAGGTTTTAGGGCGTGAAAATCTTATACAATATTAAAAGTACATCCATTCTAGGTATATTAAAAAATCTCTAAGTATCAGTAAACACAATTAATTTTAATACGCATTGGCATTTCAATTTTTCGACAACGTGTATTATTTCGGTATGATATGTGTTCGAATATCGATGAAAAAATGGGTCTACAGATTCATGATGAATTACATTCATCAAAAACGTATATAAGTTCAAAATTAACGTAAACAACTTTTCATAAGTGTTTTCCTAATTTTTAGCTATTTATAGCAATTTTAAATTTTGAAGTTTTCTCGTCATAAAGTAGTATACACCACCCAAGTTTTGCTCAGTGATTTTATGGGAAAAAAAATGATGCTTTCATTGCTTTCAAATTTAATACATTCGCCACCGGTATCCTACCTAACTAGCGAAGTGTTACCACTCCTTACTGACCGGCTCTTTTTGTGCTTATTTAATTGCCGGTTTTCAAACATTTTGGGAAGAAATACCTATAGGGTCATCAATATCGTAACCGACGACCCTGATAATTATTGTCTAATAAGATATATTTTCATTTGATTAGGGTATGTGGCTGCTACCCTACATAGCCTCTGCGTCCGCCTATGCCCGACGGTATTCCATCAGTAAATTTGTCAGTGGGATATCGGCGATACAGCGGCGAGATACCGTACTGAATCGGAGCGGTGTGCACTTTAACCCACGATATAATTGTCGAAACAAACGTGGTTAACGGAAAATAATATCTTATATTGCAGTCGCGTCTCACGTATAATTGGCATAGAATAAAGGTACATCCATGGTTGAAATATACTAGGTTATTGCAAATAGCCTCTGTTGTTATCACAAAAATAAAATGGCAGCGTAAGGGTAAAGTTTCTTATCGTTACCACAGAATGGCTATCAATTATATATAAAATCAATTTAAATAATTATACTATACAGTTTCAATGAACAAAATATTCAATGTATTCGTTAAATATATAATTAATAAAGTTATTTCACAATTATTAGTAATGTATACTTTATATTTTATCAGCCAATCAAAACATCGCCCCCTCTTGCTGCCATTTTAATTTCTTCAAGTGATAATACTATAGGGCGGGGGTACAACTGCAATAACCTAGTATATTTCAACCATGGGTAGGTACATCGTAATAAGTTATCAGCGGTAAGTAGGTAGATAAGTACCTACATAATAATATCTACTCTGTCGAGACAAAAGTATGTTAAATTGAGTGGAAACGAAAATTCCAAATATTTGAATGAACAATAATAATATGCGGGTTGAAAGCGTCCCACACGCGATACGATTCATCGTACTACACATTGTACAATTTGGTTTGATACGATTTGCCGAACGATTATCGTGACGTGTGTGTGGGCTTGTAGTACTACATGTTGTACAACGAGAACGATTTTGAGCATGCATAAAATCATAGAACATTATAGAAATGTCACTTGAGGTGATAGCAGTTTGTTTACAAAAACTGAGGACCGGCCTTGAAGTTACCATAGAACGTAATACTGAGGACGGGCCCTGAAGTTAGTAACGTTAATTCCGCTATATATTATATATACCTATATTTATATGCATTGATTAATGCAAGCATCTTCAAATCATTGATTATAGTGATTACAGTACGATATCTGTTATCAACATTTGTCAACAGCTGTTATTTTCAACATCCAAGGTCACCCATTTCCTTTACATAGAAACATAGGGAGTGACATAGGCCTGATAAAATCTATCGTATGCCGGGGTTTGATAAACGACCGATTGGAACGTGTGTGGACACACTGTACGATCAACGATTCGATTTTGAAGTATTTACGATCATTATCACGTAATTCGTGAATTATGACTATAATTCATATATTATATACACGTATTACGTATTGTAATAGCCAATTTTACACCATTTTCTAGGCTTTTTCTTTTTTCCCGAATCCAATAATAATGCAAAAATTAGTTATTTCTACACTAGCGTTGGTTTTTTTTTTTTGACATAGGTGCCATAATTTTATTGAAATATAATATAGGTACCTATATTATTGTTTATTGTTATTTAAACGGGCTAAAGCCCAATACATGTTGTAAATATAAGTGATACATAGGTGAGATTAGTAAATAATTATAATACAAAGTAACAAGTATTTCGTAGGATAAATAGTAGAAAAATAATAAAATACAATAATTAATGAGTATAAAGATACATAAATGCAATTACTGATAATATCTATTTGTATAATTATTGAAAGACTCAATAGAAATTAAAAATTAAAATTATTAAAAAAATCAATAGTAATGGACATCACTAGCTAAACTAGTGGATCTAGTTAAAGGTGTATTTATGATATAGTTATATCCGTGCAAATGATTGTGAAAAGCATTATTAGACCTAGTTAATCTTTGAAGGACATGAAAATTTATAAAATTAAGCAATTCTGGGCAGTCAATGTAACCATTTACTAATATAAATAAGAATTTCAAATCAAGTATGTTTCTACCGATAACAAGGCTACTCATATTTAGTGTGTCTAATAACGGCTTATAAAAAAAATTCGGTTGCCGTGGAATATTATATTTGTAGGATATAAAACGAAAAAAAGCGATTTTGTATTGCTTCGAGACATTGTATATGAATATTGGCTGAAGGCGACCAGATAATAAAATTATATTCAAGAATGGAGCAAACTAAAGAATAATATACCTATCGTTTTTAATGCAATGGGATTTTTTTCATATTATAGATATATATATATATATACAGCGAAGAATTTTTTTTTTTTTTGGGGGGGGGGAGGGCAGTGTGTTAATTTGGCCAACTGATTGCACTTTATTTTGTATGAACAAAAGAAAAAAAAATGTCCATTTTAGCAATTTGGCCGACTACAAAACTCATTTTCCTAAAATACCTAAAATATTTCCTTAAACTTAAAAAAGCAAAAAAAAACGGTCAAACAACTTATTTTTACCTTTTACGAATAGCTGACTGACAATACCTACTGAAGCAACTTTTCAACTAGTTACGCCTGTGTATATACCTGTATATATAACAATATATTATCTGTATTTAAATGTGTTATAATGATTTTAAATGTGAATAAAATAAAAAATAATTTTCAAAATTACACTAGAGGTTACTACATTAGTAGATAGTGATAAGAGTACAATCGTTATCGTAGTTATAAACGACTAGTTGTACAACTTGTAGTTTCACAAGTTGTATCAAAAATCATACACTACAAGTTGGTACGATTTTCGCCTACGATTATTGTACGACTCATATATTGTACGATACATCGTATCGTGTGTGGGACGCTTAAAATTATTACGAACATTACGAATAATCAAGTTAAAAAAAAATTGATTATAAATAGAACGAAATAGTAGGTACCTATACTTAAATATTTATAACAACTATTATTAAAAAAATACGTCATTGAAGTTTTTTTATATAATAGAAAATCCTGATTCACGATTATGATTTCGATTAGACGTTTACACATACAAATTAACCGCAAATCCTTACTGGCTCACGAGGTTTTTTTTAAGGTAAATACATCGATAAAAATAAACACATATTTTATATTTGAATAATACCAGGGGGTGGACACTAAGCCGAAATCCATAAATCAGTCGCCATGTTCTCGGGTGCGATGTTATCATTGTTTATACCACATAATTTATACCACAATAGACGCTATCAGTTAACTGTCCTATGCTA
>JAIPRL010009148.1:0-18382 GCA_025469235.1 Pemphigus obesinymphae | reverse complement strand
ATAACAGCCTCGATCGATCCCTAGAAAAAAAAATGATATGAGTTATGTATACTACACCGAAGCTACGCTCAGAATTGTTTTATTGAATGCAATGATTTATCATTGCTTTCAAATTCAATACATCCACTAAAAGTACCCTGCCCAGTAGAGAAGTGCATCCATCAATACTGACACCCGACGAGCGAAGTGCTTCCACAACCTACTGACCGGCTTTTTTTACATATAGTTTTAATAGTATATTTATAAAACAGTATTGATATTATAAACTAAGTATGTCTCAATTATTTGAAAATATTAAAAAATGATGAGAAAAAAAAATAATAAACAACATTATTCAGTATTCCACATATACCTAACTTTTTTTTTCTGTATACATTTAAACAAAAGTATAAAACAAAAGTATAGTAATGTTAATTACTTGATTTATTTGATATTATTAAAACTTGAAATTATTTGCGTATATAGAAAAATTGTACTGGCACCCTCTTATATGTTAAAAATAATTATTCAGCAATGTACCTACTTATTACATACGTAATATCAATGACCAAGTCTAATGGTAAATATTATAATATATTATTATAATACTTATTGAAAATAGTAATATGCGAATTTCAGAGTTTATCGTGCAAATACATGCTAATGGCGTGCTAAATATTGGAAAAGAAAAATTACCGATATTCGAATTATTTCTGTTTTAGGGGGGCTGGCGCAACAGGTAAAATAAAACAATTTAATTTTTCCTGATAAAAAATATAGTGTGAATTCATGCTAATGACGTGCTAAATATTAATAAAGAACAATTTCTAAAAATATCAGTTTATGGCTGGGACCGGCTGGTGAAACGTTGCACTAGCCCCCCACACAGTTTTTTAAATTTATTTCACAGAAAATAGAATCGTGCAAATTTTGAAAATGTGCTTAACATTGGCACACAAAATCAGTAAAATTTCCCAATGGAGGTGGGGGCAACGCAACTTTACCTACGTTGTACAAATACCATAAACGAATTACCAAATAACACAAAGGCACGTTCTCGCCGGGATAACTTCATTATTCGGTGCATTAGGTCTAGTGGGTCCGAAAATATTAGTCGCTAAAATATTAACGCAAGATTTATGGCAAGAGAAAATCTGATGGGACAATATAATTTCACAATTACGTATATAAAGTTGAGTGAACTTTTTAACGGTAATATTAATTATTATGTTATTTAGGAACGAATGAATTTTACCGGAAACTTTTTGTTGGGTATATAGAAATTATAGATAGGTACATGTTGACTTATTTCAATAAATAACGATTAATTATAAATTGCATAAAAGTGAAATGTGCCCAACTGAACATTTATTAAATATATGATAGACCCGTGCAGTAGTAATTATATATTAGATATAATAGATATTAGAAAAAACTTAAAACATATACACACCAAATATGCACAATATAGTAATATAATTATAACCGATGCACTATATCTGAACTTGGCTTATCATTCGACTATCTCACAAATATTGAACATAAAACGTACGATATATATGTAGATATTGGGAAAACTTGAAACGTACACACCGAATGTACACGCTATGGTAAAATAATTAACCAAGGTGCTTTACATGAACTTTAATAATATAGAACAGACACAATTTTAACTGTAGAACGTGTTTTGAACAGTACCATCTATTTTTGAACCACATAATGTTAATAGCACGCTACAGTCACTTTGACGGATCCTACATCTAAATTTCGTTACCCTGGAAATTTCTATTTTATTCCATAAGAATAAACTTTTTAAAAATAAATAGAAATAACTCATTAAGAAATAGAGCCCTTAAACAATTTTATGCTATTTTATATGAATAAAAAATAAATAAATTATACCAATTATTATTATAGCTATTAAAATATATAGGTTAATGTATAATATACATACTGTATGATATTACATAATATAATGTATACCTATGTATATTACTTTACAGATTTTTAGAACAATGATTTCTATTAGAGTCAAATATTTTGTTGTAGGTATAAATAAAATTTTCTCAAAATATATATTTATATAAAATTAATAAGTTCCATTACATAACATCCCATAAAAAAAAAAAAAATAATCCAAAATCAATAAAAACTATCGTTGGTTTCTGAAAACAATGATAATAAAAATCACGTCATTTTAAACATAATGATAAAAGGAAAATTTGGAGAACAGGGTGAGGGAAAAAAACTTTAACAAATTATTTTTGTACTATTGAAATATAAAGGGAAGGTATTAAATTAGTATATAATATGTATATATATATTTATTTGACGTATACATTTTATATTTATTGATGGATAGCTTAATAATTTTGTTATGGAAAAATAAATTGATTTACGGTTTATATAGATAATTTATTATCTTTATATTTAGTTAACTTAGTATTTATAACTTTTTTCCTTTTAAAATTAAAGCTACTTAATAATATTTCGTATTAATAATAAATATATTATCATTATTTTTTATTGGCTTTTCTATATTCATAATTAGTTATGCCTGAATCTTATTATTATTTTTTTTTTTTTTATTTAAAGCTTTCGTAAACATGTACATTATAGCTTAACACTTAACAAGTTTAATGATACATAACTAAAAATTACACCAATAAAAGAAAAACAAAGAAAGAATAAAAAATAGATAAATAGAAAGTATAATAAACAATTTTTAATAAACTAGAATAATTTAAATACAGAACCCAGAACTATAAAAGAAAGAGATAATATTTACAATAAAAGTTGGAGAAAAGGAATTAAGGAATTAAATGTTATATACTTGGTTTTTTTATCGTGTATTTTGTTGGCTTTCAATAGTATTTTGAAATTGTATGAGATAAACAATGTTTAAAATACTCGTACAATCGATTGTACACTATTTATAGGTATATCGTATATATATATATATATATATATATATAGAGTTATACATAAGCAATACCTGTAGAACAACTTGTATAATATTCGTTATGAGGTTTTTTTATATAATAATATAGTCATACAAATCTCGTTTATAGTTTAAAATGTGCCCATTAAAAAATGCTAGGGAGATAATGTACACTGACCTAAATATATCTGTGATTTCAATGAAAATATAGATTAATTGATTTAATAATATGGTTGTTAATATAGGTACGTTCAATAAAATGTATGTTGATTTAGAAATAAAATATTTATTAATTTAATAGTAAAATAACAAAACGTATTATTGATTTAACAATATCTTTTATGTCTATTGGGTCTAATGTCCAATGTCTATTGAGTAAAATTGTCTAATTGAATACAAATGTATTTGAATTAACAAATATTTTGTTAATTCAATTATAATTATTTTATGTTTCTTTCTTTCTTCTCCTTCGTAGAATAAATTCTCATTATATCGTTAATCAAAATAGTCAATTTAAACAGAATATTTTTTAAATTTAATAACATATTTTATTATAATAATAAAATCTGTATTAATTTTACAAATTATTTTTATTAAATTATAACTTATATATTTTGTGAAATTTACAAAATGAATTTGTTATTGTAAACGCATTTTTTAATAATTTAACAATATACACATTAAAATAATGAAAATTATATTATTTCAACAAATATTCGTTTGTTAAAATTTGATTCTTGCATATTTTGTTAATTGTACTAATGATATTTGTGAAATTTGAATGAATATAGGTATGATAGAATAAAATCGTTTTTTTTTTTTTCAAAATTGACTTATACTCGTATTGTACATGCTGAAGTGACTGAACCAGTAGCTTCAGTAGTTCAGTAACTTCAGCATGTACAATACGAGTATAAGTCAATTTTGAAAAAAAAAAAAAACGATTTTATTCTATCATACCTATATTCATTCAAATTTCACGTATAAATTTATACATTTTCCCCCGGGTTTGGTAGTCGGGTTTGTTATTATTTTTGCGTTATCGATAGCAGGGAACGCATATGTGCGGTGGATACGGTATCCGGTTACGCTCGGCGCACGTCAAATTAGACGGATTTTTAGGGACGCGCTCGTTAGACATATCACATATATATATATTATAATACATGCATATTATAATAATATAAGATACGCGCGCCCGGACCAACACAAGACGCGCCGCCGAGTCAACACGGGACGCTTTTTTTTTTTCCGTTTTACTCCGATCCGTCTCTTTTTCGGAAACCTCGCGAGACGGTACGACACGACATTGTTTTGTTTATAGAAACGCTATTTTAGTGTAATGCGTATTATTATTTTTTATTCTCTCGCCGACTCGTGCAGAGAGATATCGCGGCGTTATTTGTGTAAAAAAAAAAAAAAAAAAAATTTTTTTTTCGAAAAAAAAAGCCGACTTTGGCGGTGGTTTCCAATTAAGTGGCGTATATAATATACGACGAACTGTACCTACACACATATGCCACGACCTTACGGGAGAGGGGTGGCGCAAACCGTCTTATTCTCTCGTCCGTGTATATATATATATAAAGTTTACAAAAATATATCATATACATCCTCGTCGCTTTTCAGACGACCAGATAGTCCGCGACCGTGTATATATAATATACCTAATATTATTATTATATACTAATAAACGTGTATACACGTATAGGTATATACGAAATCCGTTTCGGCACCTAACGAGCGCTTTATTAACGCTATATACATACACGATAGTCTTCACCCATTAGGTAAAAATCACGTAAACACACGAGCACGCACACGTACAGAAATATACACACCCACACTGACACGTATATTCGTGTATATATATATACCTATATAGTATACACACGCACAGATCGTAATCGCCACTGTATTATAGGACCGCTATCTGCACGCACGTGCACCTATATATTATAATATTATTATTATCATTATCGTCGTTGTATATTATATAGGTATATATATATATATATATATACGTCCTATACTATATATATTATTGCTATATGCGGAGCCAACGGAGAGCACCCTGCTGCAGTGGACTGCGCACGACGGTACAAAATATGATAACGGCCGCGGTGACGATGGCGGTCGTGATGCTGCGTGCGACGAAATAATATCGTTTTAACAACGTGAAGTTGATTTGATAACGTCGGCACGTGATAACGCGCTATAGATAGAATAAGCGGCCGGTTTCCCCACGGTTCGGCGCGCGCGCGTGTTTAACAATATGATATTATTATACATCGCGGCGGCTATATGGAAACGCGCGGTCGGTAATTGCGGTCCGGATCGAGTTACACGCGTTTACGTTACCCACCTCGCCTAACTTATATTATATACATATATATATTTTATAAACGCGCGTTAATGCGGTTTTTTTTTTCTTTTTGGTTTTTGGTCATATTATTTTTCGGCATTTTTTCACCCGAAGAAAATTACATTATTATATTTCGTTTGTTTGTTTTTTTTTTTTTCCCCGACAGTTTACGTGACCCCCCGATGGTGGAGACTCCTACATATACATATATTATATCACAATAAAGTTAGTTAAATGGCGGCTAACGACAAACGCGCCGGTACGAAATTAACTCCGTGCTCCGCGGGATCGTTATAATAATATCGTACATATAATATATTATATTAGGACGCGTGTAATATGGCCGTGTGTACAATAATATAATAATAATATGTAAGGTGGAAAGAAAATGAAAACTTCACGACACACGTACTACAGGTATATGAGTTTTGATCGTTTTAAATGTATGTATTATAATATAAAACGGTGTGCTATCGTACCTATACATAATATACTTAATGTTATTTATAGTATGTTGATTATGTTGTTACGCCATATTACGTCGTATTAAACCGTAAAAATCGCCACCACATCGCCACTTTTATTTTTCTATATGCGCAAACAAACATTAATTATATGGTATGTTATAGATTAACAATATAAATACGGTTTTTAGGTGAAAAGTAAATACTTGATGCATGTTATAATATTATATAGTTGTGCAACGAGAGGACCAAGAGTATATAATTACTTGGATCTTATAATTATATGTTACATAATTACCTATATGTCCATATTGCGTATTTTTTTGATAAGGATGTAGAATAAGGAGAGCGATTTCCGGTAAATTGTATCTCTCTCTCTCTATATATATATATATATATATATAGAAGTAAAGGCCTTAAAATCATATCGTTGCCGTTAAATCAATCTTAACTCACCTATCAAAAACGGTTTAGTCACTTCTCTGAGATAGAAGTATGTTCTCTTTAAAAATAGAGTCTCAGATATCCTTCACTACTTTAAGCTATACTATGTTTTGCTGATTATATAAAGCTATTCTATAAAATGGATACTCAGGCGGATTGCGTACATTTATAGGAAGACTGTCAGATTTGTCAAGTGATGTTCTATAGTATTGAGCTGTCTTTAAACATTGTAAATGTAAATCAATGACCTTTACTAGATGTCGTTTTCCTTGCGTATATCCATACCCCATCATTAATGGTACCGTCACCGTCTCCATTGACAATGAAGTTTGAGATCTTGGATTTGTTCTTACTTCTTCTTTAAGTCGTAAAGCTCACATTGACTATGTCACGTGTAAAGCTCTAAAATGATTAGCTTTTATAAAGAGAGTTGTTACTGATTTCAAACTTGTTAGTTCTTTGAAGGCATAGTTAGACCTATATTCGAGTATGGTTGTATAGCCTGGAGTCCACACTCAGTTTTATATTTCCATTTGATTGAGTGTGTTAAACGCAAATTTTTTAGCTTCGTCGGATTCAAGTAAAATATTTCCCATTCTCTGCATGTCTATATGACTCAGTGTTTCAGTGTTCCGTAAGCTAAATCTCTAATCTTTAACTGATCGACGACTTGATCATAATATGACCTTCAACTGTAATCTCCTCTGTGCTAAAATTTATTCTCCCTCTCTCCCACAACATTAATTTCCGAGCTCCTGCTTGCCCTACCCGAAACGTTGCTCCTTTCTTCGTTCCTTCATACCTGACTGATTATTTAAGTAACGAGACAACATCTAATTGCTCGAAACAATTCAATAATATGGACGCATTCTTCTCTTTTTGTAACAAATATATTAATTTACCTGTATATAATGTATAATACCGGCACCTTGTAATTCGGGCCACTGCTTCTTTAATTTAATAAATAAATAAATAAATAAATTTCATTGAATGCCGTTTATTGTTGCATGTGATATTTACGAATTTAACATTTGATTATTATCTATATAAGAAACTTGTTCGGAAATTAGTAGGTATTCAAGGGAAATAATTTTCAACAAAATTATCTTCATATCTATTCATTCAAACAAATGATTGTCTTTTTTCTATGTCCCTTATTTTTTTATATATTATTTCTATAATTTTTATTTTTTTTTTGGTTCATCTTTCTATGATGTTTGGAGTTATTAAAAATAAGAAATGTTAACATGAGTTATTTTCATTGAGATTTTTTTGCGCTGAAATCCTCTTAAGGCATATTTTCATATATGAATGAAAATAAATATATTTCATTGAATATTTTTTGTTTTTAATTCGCTCAACACAAATGTCTAAATTAATAATTTTAATTATTGAAAATGTCTAAGACGAACTGACCGGAATTTGTTTTTCTAGATTAATACTATTAATTCGGAAAATTCCCTACTCTTATGAATAACTATAGGTATCAACAAACGTGAAAATATATTAATTGCTGAATGCATACATAATAATCATTTTATTTTAGTGTTTTGTCACCACGATCATCTGCATATATATCATATGATTGTTTGTGAACACTTACTCTCGTGTTAAAATATATAATTAAAATATATATATAATATATTATAATGTTATAAAAAAATATTTTTTTTTGAAAATTTTATTTCACATATTATTTTCAATTTTTTTTTTTGTATTACTTAGGTATAGTGCATATTAAAGATCTAAAACCTTTTTAATTTTTTTTGTATTATATAACTTCCGAGCCATACCTATGAGCCTATAATAATTGTTTGCTTTCAATCACAACTATTTAATCGGTCGACGGCACGAAATTCGGATTTGCTGCAGATGGGTTTGTTCTATTTCAGTTTCGTGTTAAATGAAAAATAAGAAACGAAGAATGATGGATAACTTAGTTATTGTTTGAAAAATTACAGATGAAACTACACAGCAACGATACCTGTAACTCGGTAAAAAAAAATCAACACATTTCCCTTTTTTTTTTTTTTTTATCAAAAAGCTGTCTTCTGTCGATCTATATAATATATACATATATGTTAGGTTACGTTATATAGTCAATATCAAATCAATTAGGTTAATCAATATCGCTATAAATGTGTAAGTGTCAAATTTGGCCAAACTCTCTGCTCTAACATATCTCAGGAGCATATATATATATATATATATATATATGTATATTATTTACTATTGCAGCTGTGACGCGTAAAGATATAAAAATGTGCCCACTGCAGGATCAAATAATGGTCCATATTTATAATAACTTGCAAAGATGCTGTTGGAGACTTGCGTGCACGCGTAAGTATCTACATCTGCAGCCGTATAATATGTCGTACACGTCATACGCGTTATACAGGTATAAACCACTTACCTATATACCGATATAATACTTGTATAATATAATGTTTATTTAAACCAAGAAAAAATAGTATTGGGTATACTCGTCGCATAATCGACACAGTTTCGACCGAGGTTTTTACTGAATATAATGTAATATATATATATCATATCATATAGGTATATATACAATTATTTGGTGTTTTCTCCCTCCCCCCCCCCCCGATATTTGCGTATATATTATATATTGTTATATATAGTCTTGCGTGGTGGCGATTCAGTCTCCTCCTATATATACAAGTATAGGTATATAGAAGTAGGTATTGTATTTATACATATATATATATAATATATACTCGTATATATATACGTATATATCATCGTTGACGATAAAACTGGTTCAAACAATAGACTACCGTTTTGCGAAAACGTAAAAAAAAAAAAAAATATATATAATATATATATAATACGAATGTATGTATAATATAGTATATATAATAGTACCGGTGTGGCAGCAGAGATGATATGCGAGAGATGGGGAAAAAAGAGGACGAATGGAAAAAAAATTTTTATTTTTTTTTTCTAAAAAATTATGGTCACCACGGCAATCCGGATTTGCGGTCTGCGCAGCGATGAAAACTCGTTCGGAAACAATGGGACAAAAACAACAACGGCTATATCGTCGTCCTATCCTATCCGCGGTCGTTCATATATATATACCTCTCTATACATATTATATATATACCTACGCACATGTGTGTATATATATAGTGGCGGAATCGTATATATTTTGCATATTGTGTCGTATAACAAGTATAAGTATATATTATGTATACAACCGCGTACTTTATATTAATATATATATATATATATATATATATATTAGGCGCATTGTGTATGATGGCGTGTAACAATATATATAATGGACCAATAATAGGCGTTTTTGTGACGAAAAATACGAGTTTTTTTCGGACGTTCTGCGCCCAAACGGCGATGACGGTCCATATCCTCACGAATTTCATTGTTCGGAATTCCGTTAATGTATTCTATATATATAATATATCGAATATTATATTCTCTCTTTTTCACCGTCCGACTTTTATATACGGCAGGATATATATATATATATATATGGGACATTATATATACATATTATAATATTACCTGTATATATATATATGTAAAACTCAGTATAGGTACTTATAATATATATATATATATATATATATATGATAAAAGTTCGAGTCAATGTTTGTGAACGGCACGTGAACGTCAATCATCGTTTCTTGTAAATAGAACGTGAACGTGAACGACGTTAATATTTTCAAGGAATAATTTTAACGACTTTCAGACCGTTCAAATTAAATTTAAATACAGTAAAATTTTTCTAGAAACCTTATAAGGTTTAAACATAATAATACTCAAAAGTCTAATTTCCCTGGTTCCAATACTTATATAATTTAAAAACGGTATAGTTTCTTTAAATCGGTAATTTTTTAGTATACATATAAGAAAAATGTATATATTTGGTTAATAATCCATTAATTTTTTTTAAAGAACGTGAGTGTGAACGTGTTCTTTTTAAATACATTTAAACGTGAACGTGAACGAGTTCATTTTTTAAGTTAACACTGGTTTATTGAGTGCGCTCAATATTTTTAAATGTTCCAAACATTGCCGAAATTATTACGATTCGTCGAATGAAAAAATATATTTCTAATATACGAGTATATACGGTAAAGTTATTATTATCACAACCGAAAGATCAAATAAGCATATGTAAAGGTCAAAACGTATTTAGGTAATTTGCAATATTACATATATATCTGTATATATAGAATTTAATAAAAAATAAATTATTATTAATTTAAAATTTATACCTATTATACTTGTACAGTATTGTCGTTAAGTCGTAATATATTATATGAATACAAAATAATGCCGTTTAATATTTTTAAATTACTTTTGAAGATATAACTGCATAATATTTCTTTTTCTTTTTCTAGAATTTGTCTTATCACTTTAGAATAATTTTTCGTATATTAATTTTAAAACAAAATTGTAGCAGGTTTTAAAATTTTATTAACCAGTATAATAATTAATATAATCAATATCTATATCCATAAGGGAATACATTTATTTCATTGATTTAGACCAAAATATTCCTGATAAAATTCTGAAAATATATTAATATACTCTATATATATACGTTCTTTACTAGAATATGTTGTAAATATAATTCTTACATTTTTACTCAATCATTTTAAAATATAGGGTTTAATTTTTGGAAATGTATTGATTTTTCAAACATTTTAAATTAAACTAAATGACAAATTTTGTCAGGTAAAAACATAATATATTTATATTAAAAATTATTCCTGACGTGTTCTAGTAAAGAACCTATAATGATTCATATATTTTTTTTAATCAAAATCGGAACATTCTATAATAATATAGTAATCGCTTGTTTTTATCAGTGATTAGGTCAATAAAGTGAAGAGATAAAATACTTTACTTTATTTAATCACGATGACTTGTAGTTAAGCGCGTAGATAGGTAGTGTAGGTAGTTTGTACGGTATAATACAAACACATTAGTATTTCCAAAATTGCCTATTCATTACTCCTTAGAAATGACGCAATACCAATTATTCAGAAAATCATATTAATTTATTTTTTGGTATTATTGGCTTCAATAGTAAAAAATAATTAGCATAAAATATTATAAATACTTATGTACATTATGCATATTTTATTTGACGAGATTTTATGTTAATTAGTTTTCATTAAAAAAAATAATATTCTATACAACTGCAGGTTTAACAATAATAAAAAATAATGTAAAATTTCAAAATTATTTCTAACAAAAAAAGCAGAAAATATTATCACTTTTTATATAAAAAAAAAAAAAAAATGACCATTAAAAACAAACACCATTAAGTTCAAGAACATTCACATATACTATATTCCCATATATAGTGCATATTATAAGTACAGGTATATAATATATATATTTGTGTAGTATATATTTGTATCTTTTACGTATAATACGAGCGTATTTATCTCGTTTCACTGGTAATAATAATAATACCCAAGTTGACGATATTTTAATTTAATATATATTTTAGTATAATAAAATATATTTCTGATGATAATCTTTCAGGTAATTAACCGTGCTTATCTAATTTGAAATTTAGTTAATTGAACTAAAGCAAAAAAAAATAAAATAAAAAATAATAAGTCGTTCTAATTTAATACAGATTTTTTTCATCGATGCAGTATAATATTTGATTAGCATATATGATAAGTCTACGAACGAAAGACATTTAAACGAAAATTATTTTAATTCACATAGATAACCTATATAGTATATATGTTGTACGCGATGTAAATTAACATTTTGCATTTCATTAGTACGTAATTAATTGGTTACCAATATTATATAGGTAATATTATTCCTATGAAGACTAAAAAATGTTTAAATAAAAAATATATATTCTATACCACTTTTTATTTAATTATATATAAGCTATTAGGTGTGAGTACAGATTATAAGATTATTACAGAACTTTGTTTTTTTTCTAAAAAAAATTCCGAGATTAAGTTATAAATATAAAATATAAAATGATACAACGTTTAGTAACCATAGGACAATAATGCAGTAAAAGAAAGTAATAATATATATTTAGGAGGTATCCTAACCTACACAACTGTTAAAAACTTATTTATAAATAATCCAATAATTTAATTTAATTTTAATCAGTTTTCGTTTTTTAAGACTAAAAATATAATCATTAACTAAAACGATATATATATATATACACGTTATAGGTATCTATCTATTTATTATGAAGGCTAATTATTATGGGATTATTAGAAGTAGATAACTTGAAAAATCATCTTAGATATTTCTGATAAGGTACGCAAAATGTTTATTTATAGGATAGGTAATATAGATATAATGTAAAAAATAGATGTATTTATTAAAAAAAAAAAAAAAACTGAAATTAAAAATAATAGAATCAAGATACTATCTATAAGCTATATGTTTGTTATTTGATATTGTTTTTTATTTCCTGTTGGAATATGACGCGTACAGTGAAAAGAAACACGTACCTACTATAGAATCTTGATTGCCAATATCACGACATGATAACAAATAATTTGCAAAAGAACTAAAGAAACTAAAATATTTATGTATATTATAAAAGAATTTCAAAAAAATGATGTGTTTATATCTAAAATCTAAATTCGTATCACCGTTCGGATAATAAAATAAACAGTTATAAAATATAATATATTATTTGAAACCGAAGAAATTGGTTTTTTTAAAAATGTCATATGAGTAATGAGACGGGATTATTTACTCTTGTAATCAGTTACAGTGATACATATTATATCCCCCTCCTCACCAAAAAAATGAAAAAACCCTGCAAATATATGTAAATCGTTTAATAAATCGTCGTAAACCGTTGTTTAGCGGAGGGTATACGCGGGTATACGGTATAGAGTATACCCATAACGCTGAAATTCTAAAATGTGTATATGGAAGAAAATAAAATGAATACGATCGTATTTCCCCTTAAAATAATAATATTATATTACATATTACACATGGTGTACGTATACCTCTATACCCAATAAATATTTTGCAATCTTAAACATTTAACGTAAAGTTAATGGTTAAATATTTAATAACAAACATTAAATGTAAGTGAAATAATTAGTGTTTAAAGTATAATGTAGTAGTATAATACATTTCATGGAATATTTAAATATTAAATGCTTAAAAATTTATATTCAACATAACC
The DNA here is from genome assembly GCA_025469235.1 of Pemphigus obesinymphae. Taxonomy (NCBI): domain Eukaryota; kingdom Metazoa; phylum Arthropoda; class Insecta; order Hemiptera; family Aphididae; genus Pemphigus; species Pemphigus obesinymphae. The sequence continues at coordinate 5,000 of JAIPRL010009148.1, read as the reverse complement.
TTTAAAAACAATGTTCAATTATTCGACATTATCATTTTGTTGATACTTCAATGTTTAACACCTATATAGGATACATTTCAGAGGGGTCAGACCCAAATAAATTATAATATTTTCCTGTTACAAACTACCAGTTTTAGCAATAATCCACTGTAAAGTTATTTTTTAGGGGGATATATCTCTCCCCTAATCCCCCATGGACACCTGAGGATATTGGGTTTAAAAAAAAAAAGGTCGAGGGGTAGCTAAAATCACGAAAAGATAGGTTCGCTTCTCGGCTTACCGGCAAAGAACGTATTTCGGAATTGAGGATTAAATGTCCGTAGAATAGTATACGATAATGTTACAGTCACGGCGAAGGAGGGGAAATGTTTGAATCGTCACCGTGAATTCAATAGTACACAATTCGGACTCGGTCTGATGTCAAAGTGCGTTATACACTCTATTATCTTTTTTTTTGGTATTCTCCAGAAAGAGCTATGTTCTTTCCCTGTCACCCTAATGGACACCTGTATGTATAGGAGCTTCAAGCAAAATGGGGGTAGACGAAACCGTGAGGCGCTAGGTCCACTTCCCTTTGAGTTATGAGCAATCCAAAATTTGATGACTACCCAAAAAAGTGACTTTTAGTATGTTTTATACTTTAGTGTACAACACAATTTGTCACCATGCTCGTTCTGGCCGTCATGCGTTGCATCGAATCAAAAAATTTCACCTCCTCTACCGTTCTTATAATCTTATACTACCTATATATATATATACGAACATTTATATGTACCTATAATTATTTTGACTACATTTGTATCACTGTAGTGTAGCTCGGTCGGTTAAGCGTATCAAAATTTTTTAAGTAATTCATGGTCGGAGGTTCGAATCCAATCGACGGAATTAAGATTTGTTGCAAAATGTACGGGAAAAAAAAAATAAAACCACGTTCTGATAAGGTAGTAGTACCTATGTCTATGTAATAATAGGATAGAGGGGAATACAATAAAATTACATGGTTGCTTACAAGTTTTTTTATGGGGGGGGAGGGTTCTGGAACTTGGTTTAATGTTAAATTGAACTTTGCGATGGCCATACGATGTTGCACGAACTTTGAAAAATTTTTCAAATAGAGTTGACTGAATGAGTAAACAACATTTATTTTTTATCACATATTTATTTAACGTTTAACATAACGTTTAAAGGTTTCATACTGGATTTAATAAATGTTTAAATGTTTATTGGGACCATCATTTACTTAACAATTTTTGTACTCACGCTTAATCTACTGCGCTACGCTCCAATGCTACAAACGTAGTCGGAATTGTGGGTGCATATTATATACCTAGGTAAATGCTCCAGTAACGGTATACGGTTACAGACATCGTGTCGCAGAGGAAGATAAATATTTGAATCGCCCGCGCCCCTGCGCATTCAATGGTGGTCAGAACGAGCTCGAACCGGTGGTAAAATGTGTTGTACACTGAGGTATAAAACATACTAAAAATCACTTTTTTGGGTAGTCCAAAATCGAATTTTGGATTATTCATAATTCAAGGGGAATTAAGCCTGGCGTCCCACGGTTTTGTCTACCCTCCCATTTCGCTTAAAACCCCTGTACATAGGTGCCCATTAGGGGGGGAAAGGAAGAGACATGGCCCCCTCTGGAGAATACGAAAAAAAAAATGACTTTTATCATGTTATATACCGGAGTGTATAACACATTTTGACGTCAGACCGAGTACGATTTTTCCATTATTAATATAATTATTATGATAGTATTATGATATCTATATAGTCCTATTGCCTATCGTGTTATTTGTTTAAAATTTGAATTTCGTTTTACTATAAAAATGAAGTGTTATACATCAAAGTTAATTGGTTGTACAGTGCATGAGGGTGCCCTACCTATTTTATATTGCAAAATTTAGACATACATATACCAAAAACATTATTTACGACTACACCACTGATCATGAGAATTTTGTAACAATTTTAACATTATTTAACTTTAATACTGCAACCTAACAAAATATGCGTATGAACTGTTCTACGTCGTACTTACGCAGTAGTGGTTGTATTTTGTATCACGCGTATACATAATATTATAAGTAGGGGATGGATTTATATAATATGTAAATGCATATACTTAATAGAATAAGCTATTTGATATTTGATAAAAAAAATGTTCACGATTTACATCATTCTTATTAAAATTACAACAATTTTAGTTGGCATATTTTTACTTTTTTTTATAAACTTTTTGCAAATTAAATACTTCATTATAATTTTTTAGCGCACGTTTTCATTTTGAACTTATATTTTCACGTGTTCATATTTCCAACTATAATAGGTAGTTTGTCAAATTACGTTTTTGAATAAAAACTATTTCAAAATCACGCGAGTAACGACTTTTAAGTGTAAAACAAAGTATATCTGACTTTATCTGACATTATAAAGTGACCATATATACGTAGGTACCGGTTTTGTCCCGTTTTTTAGCTTTTTTGTCGAAAATATTGGTAGAAAACGTGCCGTTAACGACATTTTAATGAATTTATGACCTAATTGTTTTCAGTTTAAACTGTATAGCTTATTTACCATTTTTAAACCGATTAATGAATATATTCGGTAGAACATTATTGCGACATTCAATTTTTTTTTATTGTTATCGTGTTTTGTAATTTTTAAAATACGGTCACCGCATATGACGAGAAATGTGCACGATTCACACAGTTCTCAATATAAAACAACGCCGATTTTATTTTGCACATTTTTTTTTTTTTTTATTGTTTTCCTTTTATACTACTTTTTTGCACATTCGTAAATATTATAAATGCATATAATAATAATGATATGCAGTATTAAAAAAAAAAAAAACCACACATTTTGACGGTTTTTCGTCGCCGTCTAATTATAATTTTAGCAACTGTATAATGAAACGTATAGAGTCGCCCGTTCGCGGAGAGCGCCGGCACCCGGAAAAAAAAAAACGATATTTTACGCGTCGTCTTCCGTCCCGAACACATGTCTCCCGTGCGGTATGTTTATGGTCAAAAAATCGGCTTGGCCCACGGGCAAAACACATTTCGCATACCTAATTATACTGCGTATACTACATTATACATATGTGACCGTGAGACTATGCGGACGACGTGTGTGTCGCGTGTGCAGCAGTGTTTTCGTTTCTTTTGTGTGACCGATGCTGTTCGACGGACGCGGGTTCATCAAAAGAACGATATTTATACCAAATTTTTTTTTCCATACTATATATACACAATTTTATCACAGATAGATCACTCGGCCCGAAAACAATAGATCGTCGAATACCGTCTTCTGATAGGCTCCACAGGTTATCAGTGCGTGATTACATATACAACTACATATTAAATTGTTTTGCTCGTATACCGCAATATTATTGTATAAATAATATTCATAATTTTCAACGTTATCATAACAGATAATAATAGAACAACACAGATTTCCGTTTGTCTCGCGGGGATAAAGTTTAAATGTATGGTATGTATATCGTGGTCACACTGATTCCCGCGGAGAATCATTATCAGTGGCCAAATGCCATCTCAACGTTTTTGTTTACATCGCTAGTGATCTATCTGTATTCACATAATATAATCTGTGATTTTATCGTGACCCCGTCATAAAACTGAAACGCACAAGTCTGGATAGTGCGTTTCGCTGCTGATTTCGTGACAACGCGATGAGTATTTATAGTTTTTGCAGAAATATATTCAGTCGACACAAAAAACAGATTTCATCAGTTTTTCATTGTACATATTTCATTTTATACGATACATATTATATTATATTCGGTTAATATTTGGATTTAGTTAGGTACCTACGTATATATTATTTCCTTCAAAGTTATATACATTTTATTTTATACTGCATCGGATCTGGATTTATTCGTTTGAGTTTGATGGTCCTGGAGCAAGAGTTCGATGCATTCAAAAAAAAAAAAAAAAAAAATCGTTTCAATAACAATAAAATAATAGTAAAAAAAAAGTCTTGACATTTTTTCCGAAATTTCTCAAATTATAATCTATTCTCTAACATGGTAGTGCCCCGGGGCCATGACCCCACTGCTTCCTAAATCCAGCACTGTATACCATCGAAATATGAGGATTTTAGGATTTTATTATATATTTTTAACTATCTCTTAAATTATACAAAGATGTACATATTTATACGTGTTACCTTTATTAGAGAACACATTCTTGTCAAATCACATGTACATTTTCATTCAAACGCATTTTAGCAGGCAATACATAACATTATCATGGTTTAACCCCAATAAAATTCTACTCTCTTTGAAAACTTGAATCGAAACGGTATCGACAATATTTCAATTCTCGAAAAATCGGAAAATACGTGTTAGTCATCATTAAATCTGCAGTATCGGTTTTTGGAACGTAAAAATCTGGAAAATACATTTTGTGAGTACTGTATATTTTCTGGAATATCCGAACAAATACGAATACTACATATTTGGAGTATAATAGTTTAGAAAATACATGAGGAGGTAAATGAAAGATAGATCCCACTCATCGACATTTTTTTAAAACTAATTCAATTATCAATTATTATTATTGTTATAAATATTGTTATTATACAATTATTTTCAATATTATTACTACACTTAATATTTACTTCTATGAAATAATAGCGTAGGTACTTATCTTATGACATAACATAATATAGATAATAAACAGTCAACGTGTTAATGAAATGTATAGTGTATACAGATAACATTTACTTATACATATATACAGTTTTATATTATATAAATGAAAAGTAATAGATGTTATGGATTTTTAGATTCTGAGCGTAGCGAGGAAGCTTATGGTTTTACAATGATGTTTATTTTTATTTATTTTATTTTTTTTATTTTTCTGTAAACACTTTTTCTACCAGAAGGAGTGCTCCGATCTTTACGCTCATACCCGTTTCCGGTAGCAAATTGCATCTAGTTGGTACTTTTGAGAGGTCATTTTTCGATT
>JAIPRL010009147.1:0-18382 GCA_025469235.1 Pemphigus obesinymphae | reverse complement strand
ATATTTTAAAATGTAATATGATATATTTATAATAGCTCAGTTTCATGTAGGTACAGTTATTACTACATAATATTATACAGTATATTTTATTGAATGTTCAGTTTATGACATATAATATTGAAAACGACCAAAATATTATGTAGATTTAGTTAAATTAATGCACGACAAACGTTATACTAAATTTTTTCAGGTCTTAAAATCTCATTTTACCAACTATTTGGACTTAAATAACTCAAAATTAATAACTTTGTCGAAAAAATTAAAATTACTATAAAAAAAAAATTGTGACTACGGACTTTTTAAATTTTTGAATTTATTTAGGGTAAAGTATATTTAACGCTGTATACAATTTTCAGACATTAAAACCGAAAATTTCCCATTTTAGGACTCAGAAACCTCGAAAACTAAAATGTTTATAAATAGCCCAAAATTGCAAAAAATTTAAAAAAAACTTAATCATCATACATAGATTACTAAATTAAATACTGGATAAAAATTTCAAGATTTTCAAGTCTTTATTTTCGGAATTATGAAGAAATAAATATTCCAGATTTGACGAAACCGTAAATTTACCGTTTTTTCATCAATTCTTGGTAGTCTTTCTTTATGCATTAAAAAACTATTGAGAAAATCGCAAAATAACCTTTCTAAAGTACCAACTAGATGAAATTTGCTACCGGAAACCATGTAAGCTTATATAGATCGGAGCACTCCTTCTGGTAGTAAATTTGTTTACAGAGAAAAAAATAAAAATAAAAAAATAAACATCATTGTAAAACCACTAGCTCCCTCGCTACGCTCAGAATCTAAAATTTATATTGACGTCGATTAGTTATACATTTTAACTTTATATTCACAATTAAACTCCAACATTAACATAAAGTTTAAAACCATTAATTTAATATTAATAAAATGTAAATGTTCTTTAAAAAAATGTTGTCACCACTAACATAGCAAAACTTACTGTGTAAATGCGAAACATTCTAGATATTTAAACATACTTCAAACAATGACATATAAATATAAAACAAAATTAATAATATTAATCTCCCTAGTAACCAGATCAAAAATGGCAACTATGAAAATTATATAAACTTAAAAAGTTATTCAGATACAGTTTGTGGAAGTTGTATTATATATGTGAAAGCAAAGATAAATTATTGCATTCAAAATATAATTTTGAACAAATATCAGTATAATTTATGTGTTTAATTATTAAGGGTCAGGACTTAAAAATAAATGTTACACAAGAACAAAAATAAATAAATAAAAGTAATCATAACAACTTTATTTATTATTTTACTATTTCCTTTTATATTATTTTTACTATATTTAAGTTTTATTAAAAGTTTTTGCATATCGAAAATGATTCTATTTATTAATCATACACATATTTATATATAGTTGCCTGTATTTTATTTATGTGTGGATACAGCGAATGACAATACTTTTATCCGTGGTATTTATAACTACTTTAAACGAACGATTTAGTGAAAAAACATAGTTACATTTGTATTTAAATTTTCTACTTCAATGAATGTTTTTAACTTGAGAAATTTTGAATTTCAAACAATTAGACGGGTCGGACTTCAATTAGTATGATATATCATACGTACTACAATGCGAATCGAAGCAAACTTATAATTGACTAAAACTAGTATTAATCGCATTGTTATGAACAATGTCTAGTGGTAAGTTTATGCATTAATTGATATATATCATATTATTTGTGAAGACTAAATATAAATGAGTATTATTAAATATTAATTATATATTATTAAATAAAATTAATATACGTACTACGTAGAAATACAAAAAATATTTAAAAATTAGTGATTATAAATTCTAACCAATAGTTTATATAGGTATTGTTTAAATTTGAATAATAATTTTGTAAACTGTATTATCATTAAGAGGATGTTACACCCGCATTTGTTGTCTCTGTCTATCTAATAGATAATATAGCAAAATCACACTACGCAGAATTGAAATTTTGTCCTCTAGGTTAAATTTAGAGTATAAACACCTATTACAAAATTTAAAGCGAGGAATATTTTCGAGAGAACCTCATGAGCATTTTGTAAAATATCGTCTGACGAAAAAGTTAAAGCTATTTAAAAATATCAAAACTAAAAATGCCGTAACTTTTATCTCTGACAATATTATACGAAAAACCCACGAGGTTCACTCAAAATTATTCTACTCGTTAAATATGATAATAGGTGTTTAATCTCTAAATCTAATCAAAATGCCATAATTTCAATTTTGCGTTGTATAATTTTGTTATATTGCCAATTAGATGGACGGAGACAGAAAATGCGGGTATAGCATCCTCTTAAATTATTATATATTTATTTATAATAACTATAAATAGTATGGTTATAACAAAGATATTAATTGATAATACTGATAATTAAAAATATGCAATAAATTAAAATATTATATTTTAATATAATAATATTGTTTTATTTTTATTTTTTTCCATGAACAACGTTTATACCAGAAGGATTTAAATATCAGTTTTAAAAATTATTAACTTATTAACCCTAATGAGGGTTATCCAGTAGTTTACAGAAAGTTTATAGAAATAACACCTTGTATACGGCGTATGCAGTATGCAGTGTTTTATAAATTCAGGAGAAATACAAAAATAACAAATAACTTATTTTTATGCTAACCGATTTATATTTTATTTTTTTAATTGACTATTATAGATCATTTAAGTTTACTTAAATAGTATTAAAATTATTTTTCTGAACTTCAGAACTCAGATCCTACTATTATATTATATAGATTAAACATTACTGATTATTCAAGGTATATTATTGGCTTATATACTTACCTTTTACTATTTATAGAATCAATTTTGTGTTGGCAAAGAAAAATTTACGCATTATCACCTTATTATTATTTAAAATATAATTATTTTTAACAATTTCATGTATTTCACGAAAGTTACTATTTGCAACACTATCTTTATTATCCAACATAGATTTGGTTTACCACGTGTGTATATTTGATAAAAAATGTATTATTATTTTCCTAATTCGTTCAATGTCCACATCAGTGCCGTTTTTAACATAAATAATTAAAATAATTAAATTCAAAAACATTAAATACCTATGCCTGCGTACAATTTAATATAATAAAAATAATGTGCGTATTAAAATAATAATATTGAAAAATCATAAATTTAAACAATATAAACAATATACATATACATGGATATATAAAATTAATAAGATACTAATAATTAATATGGTATATTTAGGTATTAATTATATAATAATTATTATACCATTTAATATCTAATAAAATAATAATTTTTAAATACATTTAATATAATAATTAGTTTTATCACTAAAACAATTAAAATCTTTTAAATATTTGTATATAGGTTTGTTTTATATGAAAAATAGTATAATTTTATTAATTATAAGTAAAATACATTTTTATATTTAAGTATATTTATTTTATAATTAAAGATATGTAATTTTTTTTGTTATTTAAAATTACCTTCCATGCTTTTTTTTTGAGTCAGAAACATCAAATAATATAGTATTTTTATTTATATTCAAGAAAACCCTCTGACAATCCGAATATTTAAACTTTCATTATATTCATTTTAAATAAAACATGAATATGTTACTCAGTTACTTAAAAAGATATGTAGATACTCAAAATAATCGTGTTTTATACGTATATTAATAATAATCAAATACAAATTACAAATTTTACAATAGTTCTAATATAAAATGTGCAATACTTTCCCACTATCAAAATATTGATTTTGGGAGGAGTTGAGTTGCAAATTGTTGCAAATTAGCAACAATAGAATATTGGCCGTGGTTTCAAGTTGATAGCATATAGTGATGATGCCATTTTCACGGAAGTCAATTTGAGTGATAGACATTTTTTTGTGGTTGCAAAATTTGATTATTATATATATATTGTTTACATTATTTTATATTGTTGTTTTGTTATAATAGCAAGTATGTATACTTTTTTTTTAAAACAGAATAATGAAAATTTTCATATATAATACTCTTTAGAATCGTATGTTGCACAGGCCTCTATGTTTTAATAATTGTGTCTACTAATATTATGTTTATGTATTATTAATTAATTATTAGTATTTTAATTTTAAATATAAACAAATAATTTACCATTTTATTTTAAATTACTGAACATTTCAATATTACTATTCTACATTATTATCTACCAATATATTATTATAATAACTGATTTGTATCATATTATATTTTTATATTTTAATAGGTACTAATTCTAAACGAAAAAATGGACGAATTTCTTTAAGAATATAAATATTGATGATTAGTTGACCGTTAGGTTATTCGCGATAAATTTACCATTAGTAATATCAATGTTTGTATAGTGAATTTACATATTTTAAATAGGTTAGGTTAACTTAACCTTTATGTTTCAAATGTTTATTCACTTAGTATAATGTGGAAAATACTAAGAATTTACAAGTACAATTACTCCAAATTTAAGAACATGACTCGCTAATACCGAGGCGTTTAACTATCTAATAACATTATTAACATAAGCGTTTGGATTACAAATTATATGCATATTTTTGAACTGTTATATTAAAATTAAATTCTTCAAATGTATGAATTATTATGATATTATATTACAAATTTCATTTGTAACACATTCGATCGAAATTTATTTTTTGTAATATATTTTTTTAGAAACTAGTTCAATATACATTTCTATATTTTAATCATTTAAACTTTTGCGGTACGTAACTAAATACGGAAGTTTACCTTCTCGATGTACTTGGCTCACTCATTAATTAGTATAAAACAAGGTTACTCTAAGAAAATATTTTTACCAGCATAGTGGAGCTGCAATTTATATATTAATAATTTTTCATGATTCATTGTAATATAATATATTATATTTCTTTATGAATATTAGATTATTTTGTATTATCCATGATAGAACTGCAGTGATCAGTTATAACTTATAACTCATAACCTAAGGACTATCGATCAATTTTCTGAGGATTTTCATTTCTTTTATGGTGAATCCTTCAAATTTGCTTTGAGTAAAGTTAAATGACTTCGTCAATCTTTTTCGGAATAAGTCCCAATGGACTCTTATCGACCAATACGGGTGGCTTGGTCAAACGTCATTGAACATGTAACTTGACGGGGTTTGCGATCAAATTTTAATAAAATAAACAATTTAAAAGTATTGGTTTCTTTGAAAGCACAGCTCTTAGCATATATTGAAAAAATTGATTTTTATTGATTATAATATTTTTTCAAAATTAATATTAACCACATTTCGGGTTTTAAAATTTCAAGAATTTCTAAAAATAATTGTCACGCAACATATCATGCAAATGTCATTTTCGTACATACATTCTGTAAATAAAAACAATTCAATAACATAAATTATGATTGTACGATATATATAAATAATACAATTTACGTGTTACTGATACGAAACCGTGATCGGATTATACATATGGAATTTCGCAGAATATTTAACACAATTTATAATAGATTTTTCGTTACATATCTGTACAAAAACCAAATTTCAATTACATTAAAATTTATATTTCGTTTTGTAAAAACAAGATATCCCTAATAAATCATACAATAACCCATGAAACACCATTATATTTTATAATGTACGATGTAACAATGCGACGAAATAATAATAATTTAATTGTGCGTCGTCCCTATGTGACAATGTAATTTATGAACAGAAACAAAAACGAATAACTTAATCTGTAGAATGTGACCGATTGATGTTTAGTGGATTATATGACGGGATCAAGTATCATATTGATGCAATGTTTTGATATGTATTATTATGAATGGCGAGATTATAACTATTATATTACCATTATGTTTGAATTTCAGTTTGACATTTGAATTTGACAGACAAAATTCCAAAAGACATAATTAGAAACCGGGCTGTATGTATGTGAACTTTTTTCTGCCCTAAACGTCAGTAAGTATATATTTGTCGCTTGAGTATAATTTTTTCGAAATTATAAATAAAAACTGAGATTTAATTAAATATATTATTTTAAAAATTTAATGAGAATATGTTACTTTAATTATTAACTGAGTATATAAAATTATTATTTTAACGGATTTAAATATTTTAGTTATATGAAAAAAATGAATATTTCGGTTTTCAGTTGGATTTAAATAAATATCAAAATATTTTTGGCATGTAAACAGAATTTTAAATAAACAATTAATACTGAAATCTTCACCCGAGTGATATTCTTCTATTTTTTTTCAGTCCAAAACCAATATCAAATATTGCCTACGTATATGCTCCATATAGTCAAGATTCGTTTTGTCCAATAAAAATACCCGTTGATCTAATCGAAAATTCCGACGTAATTGCCAGAAGAAAACTCTTGATATTGGATATGGTAAAAGAAGTAAATAATAAATAAAACTTTTTATGTGTACGTGTTGTATAGGCAGTAAAAATAATTAATTCTAATTATTGTTAAAATGCGTAAATTATTTTTGTTAATATTGATTAAAAAAATATAGTATAGATGCATATTCTGTTAAAAAATAAATAAATATACAAATAATTTATTATAAAAACCATTGCATATTATTAATAATGTAGAATTTTAATTTGACAAAAAAATGTTATAGTTTAGAATAAACTCAAAGAAAAAAGTAAGATATGTATCGAACGCAAAATTCTTGCAACATCGTATCTGTGTTATAAATACTTAATAATTTGTACTGTACTATGACTTAGCCTGAATAAAAAACAGAATATATTTTTAATAAATAAAAGTTCATTCAGTTACATACATTTTAAGTACATGTAGGTTATAATACATCCAATGAATGCATATACAATTCACTCGGTATGAAATGATGCTTTTTGTCTATTTACAAATCATAAGCACATATTTTTATGCTTTATCATATATTATTATCAAGGCATATCTATTTCACTGAGGAATGAATTATTATATATATTTTTTTAACAAGTTTGAATCATAAAAAAGAAAATATACAAAGGAAAATAAATAAAGGGTATGTCTGTGTTAGTGAGCGCTCAGATAGATAACACCTGATTAGAATTTTGACGTTTTTAATTATTTTTAGACGTACAAAGAAACCAGGCGGTGTCACTCGTTCGGTACATTCACTTTCACAGTAAAAATTGAAAATATCTACCGATTTTTTGTGAAAACCCAATGACGGAGATACAGTGTCTAAAAAACCTGATGTACGACGTTAAGGGGCATTTTCTCCCTTGTACCGTTCGGAAATATGCTACTATTTCTTCTAATACAGGGTAAGATGACCGCTGTAACAATTTTTTGTTTAATCTCTAAAACATTTTTAATAAGTTTTCTTTCAAAATAATATATAATAATTTCATTCCACATTTAATCATATGTTAATATTCCAGATTAAAATTACTTTCACTTATTTCCAATATAATAAGTACGATTTCTTTTATGAATTATTCATAATTATTTAGAGCCCATTATTTTAATATCAGTCTGTGGATATACTTAATATAAAGACAAAATTTTAAAACTTAATTAACACAATATTATAATATAAATAATATGAGAAAGCATCCAGAACACAGAGAATAGTGAGTTCTAGAGACATTTATCAAAGTAGAATAATATACTTGCATGAAAGTGACGACGTTCGAAATTGAACAACGATCACGAAGACGAATATAAATAATAAATAAAAATAGTAATTAGTAAGTAAAATACTTTCTACTTTTTTTATATACATAAAAATTGTCAAGATATTTTATATGTACCTATATTCATATCCTAATAATATAACAACATAAATATTTGTATCTTAAAATGTATGTAGCATATAGAATTTATATGTTCAAATGTACATTACAACACATGCAACATTCGTTGCAAAATCAAAAATATATCATCTAATCTTTTTTTAGTTATACGGAATATAAAGAACCTAATAGCTCCAATTAATTTATGTTTGGATTTTTCTTGTTCTTAAACAGAAAATATCATAATTTTTTTCATCCATAATTAACATTTCAAATAATAATTTAGATAAAAAGAGAAGTTATTTGCTTTTTTTTATAGTCTGTAAATGAATTTAGATATACATTTTCTTCTATGGTTATTTTATGTTCATTGAGAAGTTTTGAATCGAAATTCTTAGATACAAAAATAAAGTTTTTCTAAATGGTTATATTACATCGAGTTCTAAAAAGTCTTATTGTTAGATTTTTGGGATTATCAAGTGTGTTCCATATCCATGTTTAACATAACGTATGATATTATCACTATACGAGTAATTTACTAACGAAAATGTGATTTTCTAAGGGAAAACTTTAGAAAAATAATCATATTGTCCCTCGATATTTACATCAATTTTCATCTGATTAACGTTGCGATTTACGTGAAATCGCTCTGAACACACGACATCTAAAGCTATAAAAACTCAGAAAAATAAACATAGTCCAGATTCCGGATGGATTTAGTTTTATTCACTATCCCATAAGATTTCACCGTTTATTTTAATATCTACGCACTTTGAATAACAATAAGTAATATTGTATTTATTTCTATGATTGTGATTTTGGTATAGTTTTTCTTACTTAAAACATGACAGAGTACAAAAAATAGATATATTATTATTTCCTTCATTTGCAGTGAATCATCATTCGTTTTTACATAGTTTACATATTTTTAACCGTGAACTTATAATTCAATAATATAAAATAATTGAAAAAAGCCGATCAGTTCCTACTGACTACGGTTGAAGCATTTCACTAGTCAGATGGGAATTACAGAATACTATTATGATGGTAATATTGAATTAGAAAGCAATGATAAATAATTTCATCTGACTAAATGACACTAAGGGCAGTTTCAGTGTATACATATAGCAAAAGTATAACTGTCGGTAATAACAAAAATTAACTCTTTTATAACAGAAAAAAAAATATTTTTTTTTTTTTTCATTAACACTGTATTTAAATATATTTTATATACAAATTTCAAAACGTTATGGCAATTATTTACAAAATTACAAAGAAAACACCGTACACGATTTCAAACAATATCGTGCTTTTACAGTTTTTCTTAATGTTTTGATTGGCTTTTCTTATGCATTTATCGAATAAACTACTTCTCTAAAGTACCAACTAGATGAAATTGTCTATTGAAAAATGATGCTATATTTAATGATTGGAGTACTCCTTTTTATAGAATTTTTCAGTACAGACATGAATAAAAGAACTAAAAAAAATAATCATCAATGTAAAACCATAAAATTACTCGCTACGCTCAGAATCTAAAATACTTCTTAAAATTATGTTTACAACATTGTAAGTTGTTATTTTAAGTATTGTTTACAAAAACAAATAAATAAAACGGGACTTTTGGAAATCAATTAAAAATAATAATTATAATAACAATCAAACAAAAAAGTTCATCTAATTTAAAAATATTCATCCAAGGTATATTTCCTGCAATATTTAATACATTTTTTTGAATTTCAATTTAAACATTAATCATTTAGTCAGTCTTGGGTTTTAGTAAAGTATAATTATAATTACAATTAGGTACTCGATTTTGAATTTTTCAAAGGTTGTTTAAACTCCTAAGGTTTATATGTTTCTTGAACTCTATTCGTAGAATAAATAAAATAAATATATTTTTCATAATTTTAAACTTAATTGTTAAGGAGTCGCAACACCAACGAAAAATCGACCTAAATGTGTGACAAAACTTTAATACTTTGAAAAGTCGGATTTCAATTCTGAAAACTGTTTTGAATTGATCAGTTTGTCTTCTAGGGATCAATCGAGAGGTTTATTTTTATTTATTTTTTTAGCCGTGTTATTCATCATTAAAAATCGCAATTTGTAAGTATTGATTATATTTTAATTTGTAATAATATAGAAAAATGCCTCGATCGATCCCCAGATATTTCTAAGTAGCCTTTTCTATGGTATTTATCTCGTGTGATATTATATAACTACAATTTGTATTTATTTATAAAAATATTAATATTTAACCATATTTTGGACAATTAACAAATATTGATAAACACATATTACAGTATTTTATATGATATAATATAATTCAATTTAGTTAACTATATAATCTGTATAATCGGAAACTTGTCCTTACTGACCATGTATAATATGGGCATGTATAACAAGTTGAAGTCATTTAAATTAAAATAATAAATCACTTAGTTATAATAATAATAATAATTAGCGTCTGAATTAGGAATTGCATATTTAAGCTAAGTCAAATTTTGGTTAGTTCAGGTGAAACAGATCATGTTTATTTATAAATCAATTTATTATTTTTTAATCATAATAATAGGTAATTGTAAGTGGTATTTCTAAAGAATGAACGCTGTGAACTAACTCTAAAAAAAAGTCACGTTTATAATTAATATGTTTCGCCATTATTTTTTTTTGTTTTAGAACAGTGTTATTTATAAATTTCGTTCACGCAGATAGGGACAAATGGGGAAAATATTTTTGAACCTAAAATTAATATTCTACGAAGCAAAAGCGTAAAATATGTTGATAATTTTATAATTACATGTGCTCTTTTTCTACATTACAAGTATAAAATTCGAAAATTCGAATTAAGAAGGAATGCTCAAAATGTTTCACGCAGTCCCTATATTTAATTGATAAGTTGTAAGCAATTCAAAAAAATTCTATAGAGCGTCAGAGTCATCTATATTGATAGATGCAGATGTTTTAGATACAACTAAGGATATCCTAAAGATAACATAATTATTTTTATATTTATTGTATAAAAATCTAAATATTTATCAAATTATATTTTAAAAAAATTACCACATTTTTGGACTACTAAACTCTTTATTAAAATACTCCGATCGAATAGTGGTTTTTCTTTATAAAAAATATATTTATTTAACAAAATGTACAACATTCTGAATGTATTCAAATTTTACATTCCCTCACAGATACCCCAAAAAAACAATTTTTCAATTGTAAAATTTTTCAAAAAAGTGTAGAATTTGGGCGTATTTTTCAAGTTTAAGACCCGTACATTACATTAAAAATACCGTTCCTCAATAACCTACGTTAAAATATTGGAACGTTTTTCAAATGTAATAGGCGTATTCAAATTGTTTATTGAGTTTTTGAAAATTTTATGTATGTATACCATTTTAGTTCATCAACTTATATATCAGTTTAAATTTAACATATAGCGAGTATTACATGCCAATATGTATCCTCAGCTGAAACTCTCATATTGAATGTATTGAGATAATGTATTTTTGTCTAAGAAATATAAATGTACAGTCTAAAAATGTATAATAAGTGTTTTAATACAATAAATACATATTAAAACATAAAACTGATTAGTAAATAGACATAGTTACGTCATGGATGTTGAGTAGAAGGTGTCTGTTGACATTATACTCGAAACCCATGATTTTTTTTATGTAAGTACTTGAATGGATTTTTAAATTTTTTTATATATTTTCATTCCTCAGAATTGAACTAGGCATAAATATGTGTGCATTGCAATATATAAATACACATAATGTAATATATATATATAGGTGAATACATTGTATCAATATAAACATTCAATTTTATTAAGAACGAAACTTTTACGGTTTTGTAAATATTTTTCTTTTGGCAGCATCGGGCTAGATTATATTTGTCATTTGAATCCTTTTCTTGAATTGAATACCTTTATGTATACGTATTAAATTATAATATATTATACCAGAGCAACTATACGAATGTAAATCTTGTGCAAACCTAGTACTTGCGTATATTTTTTAATAAAAATAGTGTATACATATTTGGTAAAAATAGTCAACAAACCGCAAAGAATAATTTTTGGTGTTTAAATTGAGTAGGTACCTAGGTACAAGTATAATATATACAAATTTTAGTTGTTAAAAAATTTGCTTTACTATGTACGAGTAATATAAAAATTACACCTTAATATAATAATATAATATAATTTAAAATAAACGAAACCAATGCCAATCATTCTTGTATTTAATACCTAATGTTCTATACACTGTCCCATTACATTACTTATAAATTTGTTTTCATAAATTATGTACATCATATTATTTGAATATGAAAATGTGTTAATATAAACTCTATACATTACCAATATATGAAACATTTCAACCTAAAATATGACTTATCCATGTATATAGTATATTGACTATGGACCATTCCTGAATGAACATTTTACAGAAGTTCGGAATACTTATATTAAATAAATATTATTCTAATAGCATTATTCTCAAAATTCTGTTTAGAAAATGACTAAATATTCAATCATAATCACGAATTATTAGTTGTATTATTATATTAGTTATAGTTAGTAAATGTATAACATAACAAATATCCAATCGTAGTCATTTTTGGTATAAACAAACAATTTGAGTCATTAATCCATGATATTCAGTACTTGTGTTAAATTTTACCTCTTATTCAATGTTAGCGAGTAATAAGATAAAATACCAAGGTGCATGAAGTTTCCGTGAATCTTCCAAAATGGTCCGATCGACTCCAAATCTGGTTCAATAGTTTTCAACAAATTTTCAAATATTTACAACCAACTTTTTATAATTTTCGATCAATTATTTTAGCCCCTATTTATATTTAATTGGTACAGGTATTAATCCTTCAAAATTGTCCTATCGAATTCAAATCTGTGCCAATAATTTTCAACTATTTGCAACCAACTTTTTGTAATTGTAAACCGATTGTTTTAACAACCAGCGAAGTTTTTGTGATTGGGGGCTAACTTCACACATCCCCCCGACTTTGTCCGATCAACTCCAAAATAGTGCTTATAGTGTAATACTAATTTGTAACTATTTTCAAACAAAATTTTATAATTTGCAACCGATTATTTTAGCTGCTATTGATGTTTTAGTGATGGGAGGGGGGGGCAACTTCACGTAGCCTCTCGAATTTTTCTGATCGACTGAAAAATAGTTCGAATAGTTTGAAACTAATTTTCAACTATTTATAATCAATAAGATTTTGAAATTGTTGACTTGTTAATTTAATATTCGAATATGTAATTAAATACTTTCAAACATTTTTCTCCTCAAGACTGATTACTTCAGTTCTGAGATAAGTTTTACGGAATAATAAAAATAAAACATAATTTAATTTTAGGAAATATACTTTTATAATAATCATAATAGTACCTACAGTTTTACAAGAATTATCCATTTTTTTTTTATTTAGAAACATTTATTTTGATATATTGCGTTGTATACATATTATTCCTGTAGTTTTAGTTTTTTAGTAATACAATGAATAAAACACAAAGAGTTTCATAGGTTCGAAACCACTAATACATTTATATTTGAGAATGGTTTTTTTACCAAAACTAAACAATATTAAGTATGATAAAATAATCTGTAACATGATTATAAAATAGATTTAAAATTTAATCGCAATAACTGCAGTAAAAATATTGGTATATACATACAACGCCAAAACACAAAATTACTATTAAATTTTAGGTAAATCATCATTACGAATTTTGGTAGATCACATACGACAGCATTTATAAAACTTTCATCTTGTGGCGCCATACATTTAATCATAACAATTTAAGTCAAAATATTTAAATAATTTCACATTTTATATTTTCTGATTTAATAATTAATAATAAATACTATAATACTACATTGTTGCGTACATTGATTTAATTATTTTTGTTTGCGCCGGGAACGTAAAATATTATTACGCGCGCGCCCGGTTACCTATATCTACTTCGCGCGCGCCACTTAACACGTCATTTGAACTGACTCGGTCGGCCACACAGTGTGTATATGTGTGAATAGAACCCTAGAGTTCCTAGGGATCGCCGAGGTAAACTAGGGCCTATGTAGATGAAAAAGTGTGTACAGTGTGTATATACGTATGTGGGTGTGTAGATATACTTAAAAACTATGGGATGAGGTAAACTTAAAAACTAGTAAAAATGGTAACTCAGATTGGTAGTTGCTGTTGCTGTATTGCTAGTACAAGTAAATAATAATAATAATAATAATTTAACGATAAACAAATATAAAAATTCACAGCAACACAGAAATATAGTATAAATAATAATAATTAGGTAGGTACTCACAAACTATTACAACGCACGCAGACTGGCCAGCCGCTACGTACCTATCCTAAATAAACAAAATACGCGTACACACAAATATAACAAAATGGTAATTTTCAATTATGTTTGCCTATTCGAGACGATTGGAAAAATAATAAATAAATAAAATATAGGAAATACTATAAAGTGGTTATTAGAGCCGTCTGGACAAATTATATAAAAATAAGTAAATTAGTTACGGTGGCTATTAGAGCCGATTTACATAATTATCCATAGAGGTAAATGGATTACACGGTGCTACACTGCGGTCCATATTGACGGTAAGTACTGAAAACACACGATTAGCGCGGTCACCCCGATTTGATTGGCGAGAGAGGGTTGTTTTTAATACAAAATACTGTCAAAATTGGACATTTTTTAAACGTCTACGACTTATGGACACAAGGCACCTACGTATAAAATCGGAACACTTTTATTATTTATAATAGTGTGGTATACGGTCCATAAACACTGATTCACCTTTGTGAGCGAACATACGACCGACAAAAACGACTAAAAACAGAAAAAAGTGCATTTACCCGACGAACGATATACAAAGACTGACTATTTTTTACGATAATATAATTCACAATAACAGATAAAATTAATTAACTAGGGTGCGTGTGTGTGTGTGTGTGGGACCGGTCGGCTTTAATTGGGTCGTCGTTTCGGCGCATTGGACAGCCGGTCTTCGGCGTCAACAATTTTTATATACATTTTATTATTGATAAAACCTAAAAATAATGTAGGAGTTATCACTGTAAAGCTATGTGTATAGGATACTGATAATACAATATAGAATATTCGACTTAAAGTATACAACACTACTCAAGTATTTTTGGTATTTTTTGGTAGTTTTTCTTTATGCATTAAAAAAAATATACAGAAAATCGAAAAATGACCTCTTCAAAGTACCAACTAGATGCAATTTGCTATTGGAAAAAGGGTAAGCTTATAAAGATCGTAGCATTTCTTCTGGTGGAAATTTTTTTTACAGAAGAATAAAAATAAACATCATAGTAAAATCACTAGCTCACTTTCTAAGTTCAGAATCTATAATATAATCATAATACAATAATAAAAATAAGATAGAATAAAAAACTAAGAACTGCTAAAGTACCGTTTATAAAATACTTTTATAACGTATTTCAATATTTATAAATCAATAAATTCGGTATCCAGGCTTGATACGTAATATTTGTGGATCGCTGAATTATTAAGCAAAATAAGTAGTCATACGTTTGGTTATTAAAAGGTATTGATAGACAAGTTTATGACATTTTATGAAAAATTAAAATTTTAAAAAATAATTTTTTTTATTGTATTATGATGATATCTTATAAAAAAATACATGATATTTTCCTTTCGTTTTACATCTACAGTCTTCTCAATAATTTACTTAAATGAAAGGCGGTTCCTAGTGTATGGGTTCTCCCCGTTTATGTCCACCTGCAAGTCTACCTACAGCAATATTTTGTCTGAGGATTTTTTTTTTATTTAAGGGGATTTTGTCTAGGATAATTTTAATCTAGATTTAATTCCCATGTCTGTTCGCTCTTTTAAGGGATACCATTTATATTACCATTAAAACAAATCATGGTGACTAATAATTTTTTTACGTCTTTTGTTATGCTATACATTTCATTTATCAATAATATTTTAAAAATTGACTTATAGCGAAGGATAGTTCAATTTAACATTTTTAAATTATATTTATTAAAACAATAAAAATGATACCGTCATAGGTTTATTTTTGAATTACTTTTAACATATATTTAAATATTCTTAATTTGTTTTATTTTATTTTTTCTTAAATGTCAAAAATAATGCTTACCTATACAAAATCTCTTAAAAATCGGGTGAGTGATGCCTTCTTGTATTCTGAATAGTATAAACCAAAATATAATATTATATATATGTATATATATATATACTTTTTTTAAAAATAATATTATATCGTGTTTCAATAAATACTGTACGGATGAATTGAAACTTTATGCAAGTAAATTATGCTAGAATATTAAGTAATTCATCGTATTAAAAAAAATTTGAAATTGTGTAGGACGTAGATATTAAATTTAATTTTCTGCTTTTCAGATTCCTACAATTAATGACGGGAAATACGAAATGAACCAGCACTAATGTAGAGCATTCAAATGTTATAAAACAAAAGTTCGAAACTCCGATGTAGAAGGATGTCATATAGTTCGTTCCCCTATTATAAACGCATTGACTTTGAAACAGAATAAGCCCAAACGATAAGACTAAAACCACAAACGCGCACAAGCGAATAAATTTATATTGATGTCGAAATTCCATAGTGGTTGTGGGGGGGGGGGATATAGAACTAGAAAAGTTATTACATAATCGATGTATCATGCTATTGTGAATTGTGTATAAATTATACACAATTCAAAACAACATACAATGTAACGATAAAGCTTATCAGTTATCATAGTTCACAAAATTTAGAATAATGCATAAGTACTCCAATAGTTGTGGATATTCAAGAAAATAAGAACTATAAATATTATTATAAAGATATATTATCCAAAATAAAAATATATTTTATTTTTATTATTCAGTAAAACTTATCACAGAACTGAAGTAATCGGTCTTCATAAAAAAAAATATTTGAAAGTATTTAATTACGTATTTGAGTACTAAATTAATAAGTTGAAAATTGTAAAATCTTATTAGTTTAAAATAATTGAAAACTATTGTCACAATTTTGGAGTCGATCAGATAATTTTGGTTGATTGATCCCTCTACCAATAAAATATTGATAGCAGCTAAAGTACTTGGTTGTAAATTATAAAAATTTAGTTGCAAATAGTTGAAAATTAGTTGCAAACTATTAGCACTGTTTTAAAGTCGATTGGACAAAGTCTGAGTGATATTGGTCCCCATCACTAAAAAATCGCTAGCAGCTAAAATATTTATTGGAAAATTATAATATTTTGGTTAGAAAAAGTTGCAAATTAGAATCAAACTTTTGGCACAGATTTGGAGACGATTGGACGATGTATGTGCGTCAACTTCATGCATGTAAAATAACATGAGGCGTGAAATGTAAAATGCGTTAGATTGATGAATAATTTTTTTTTTTAAATGTAGTACTCACTGATTATCATTCTCTATATTAAATTATTATGTTTTAATAACGTTTTTTTTTATAAAAATGCATATTTACGGTATTGTTGAAAAACAACAAAATAGTAATGATTTTATTTAAAGGTGGTTCGCAATATTCTGAATTTTTAAGCAGTAAAATATATTTCCACAAGAAAAATCTAAATCAAGCAAGGACAGTGACAAGAAAATGTTAAACGATAAGGGAGGTTTGTAACGCTAAAAATCACCACAAACGTCACTACACACAAAATGTCTACGAGGGAGATAGCCCTTATGTTTAGGTCTCCCAGGAATATTTGAGGATTGGGATTTATATCGTATTATTCACTGTAGTCGGGTTCTGATAATTTTCAGTGACGTAAATAAATATATATTGTTGAACAATAAAATCGACTATAAAAGTTGAAGTTTTAAGTACAAATAATTCATTGAATCAAAAATTCAAGTGATGAAATATGTGAAGCTTAAAAAATCCCTTGGGTTCATAAAAACCTATTTCTCCAAATTCTTTCCAGAAAATTCTAGGTTATAAACAGTGTTGGAATTAGAAAATAAGAAAGTTCTTTAGATAAAAATACAAAAATAACTATAAATTGCTGTAAATTATACATTTTATTACTTATGATTTATAATCAAGTAGCCAATTAAAAGATAATGTGTAACATTTTAAACTTTGAAATATAACCTAATAGAAGTAACATTATTCAAGTGTTGTACTTTGTTGTTATCTGAGTAGTAACTGATGACTATTTGTTAATTAGAAATTTTAGCATATTATTGTTTAGTTGTTTTCTTCTTCCGCGTTCGTTAATGTAAACATTTTAATAAAATATATTTCATAAACTCAACATTATAGTGATAACAGTTTTGCAATTTTGCCTGATTTTGCGTTTTGCTTAAACTAATTTACTTGTCGCTCAACATTTAAAGTTTTATATTAGTTCAACTCGTTTCACTCCGGTTTTTCTGTGACCCTGTGCGCATATCTACTCGTGGTGTAACTCCGTGATTCCTCACGCTCAAGTTTTTCATCCTTCACGTAAGTTTTAGATTTACATCTTACGTTATCAA
>JAIPRL010009146.1:0-18382 GCA_025469235.1 Pemphigus obesinymphae | reverse complement strand
CTTATGCGTTTATTCAAAAAATCGAAAAATAAGATTTTAAACGCCTTTAATTAAAATTCTAATTTGTTTACAAATGTATTAATATGTTATTTTTAAGTATCAAGTATACGCGAAATACTCTTAATATTAGTTTGTTTATGATACTGTGGTGGGGGGATGAAACCCCCCACTTTTTTTTTTAAGATTTCCGCATACCCATAAATTATTTTAGGACTACATCACTGGTTGTATACTTGTATATACCTACAATATACCCGATAATAGGTATATTCATGGAGGGGCTAAGGGGGCTATAGCCCCCCCCCAGAATTTACTCAAGTCCCAACAACAACAAAATGTTTAATAGGTGTTAAACTCCATGTGTTTGTACAGTATTTTTTTTAAATTGTATTTAATTTCAATAATCAATACAATTTTTAATAATAGTTTTATGACAATGAAAAGAACTTAATAGTTCACAAAATCAATGATTTCTTAAAAATACCACATTACAAGAAACAAGAAGATTATTTCATACTGGATAAAGATGTGTATATTCTTGGAAAATTTTGTGATAAACAATAAAAAAGATAAAAAAATATCGTTTCTCACTTTCTCAGTAAAATCCCTTGATATGTTATTTTATAATAATAAGAAAATTAAGGAAAGAATACATTTATTTGTTTATATATAATTGTTTGTACATTACATATGCAATAGTACAATTGCCTATACTAATAAGATACACCTCAATAAAAAAATTTTGCATGGTTCTTGGACAAAATTTAGGTCATTTTGCATATTGTTAACGTGAAGTTAACACATTAAGTTTAATAAGTAACTTATAAAATTAAAAGTTAGTTTGAATAAAAATTACCTGACGTTTAATATAAAGTTAATTTTTAACTTGGTTATAACTTTTAACTCATTAATACCCAGCCTTGTTTTTATAGTGTATTACTTATCACTAATATACTACTAACACAGAACTAAGGTAAGTATACTAATGCGTGAGCTATTTAGTATTTGACTAAATAGTAAGGTTGTGGTGGGTATACTTGTGTGTTTGCTTGTACCCTATTTCTTATTTAAAAATTAAAAATTCTATGATTTAACAATAGGAAATTTACTGTCTTCTCCTTCGCCAAATTCAAAATTATAAACACGTTATATATTTAACAATATAATATTGTGTTATTGCTATAAGTATTAGGTACCTACCTATATATTTTTATATTTAATCCGTTACTCGTTTTTATTATATCCTTCCCGGGTTTGCATTATCCATTGGGTAAAGTTATACATTTCTTGAAAAAATATGGCCGTTAATAAAATGTTCAATAAAAAAAATAAATTATATTCTACGAGTTAAATTTTTCAGGAAATTTTGAACTGAAAGAATGGTAGGTTGCCACGGCAGAGGGAAAGGATTGGGCTTAAGAGATGCTGAGGAAAGATCGTGTACTTACTGGTGTTTCTTACAAATATATTTACGACCTAGTATATCACACATTGGGACTATAGCCCCCCCCCCCCCGAATTTTTAAATTCGTAAAATTGACAAAAATTAATATAATTGAATGAACTGCCTATAAATATAACTGGTACTTGTATAAGTATACCTATACATAAACGACCCGAGTGTAAATAAAATTACAAAATATTGGAAAATGTTATAATTATTACTTATTTTAATAATAATTTATATATAAATAACATTGGACTATATAAAAACAAGTACGCGAATGAAGTAGGTAGTACCTACTACCTACTTACGGAAATTACGTAAGTAAAACGTTCAAGTTGAATTCTATGTCACGGCATTATATGTAAAATTGTCTATGAAAATCATGTTTTGGAACCGGTAAGAAGAACCTTACAAATTCAAATGTTCCGGTTTGGTTTCGGTTCTTACTTTAAAAAAAATAAAGGTATCGTTTCGGTTCCGGTTCCAGAACCGGTTCTTTTCGGTTCGGTTCTAGTCTCTGCTACAACCTACATCATATTGTGAATTGTTGTTTTACATTTTCATCGGTGATATAGGTACTATTGCCTACGATCATATTATGTGCGATGGCACAAGATATTGTAGTAAATTATATTTTTAATCAAAGTAAGTTTTGATAATATTAAATAATATTATATAAATAGATATTTATTTAAAAAAAACTATATATTATATAATTATTTTGCATATACAGGTACAATGACTAGCTACGTGCCTACCTATACTTAATCAGAAATACATTTCGAGACTTCAGAAAAATGAATATAAAAATTATTTTTTTAAATTATTATTATTAATAATAAATATTATTATTGTATTGTAAAATTATAATTATTTTGTTTGTTGTCTATTAATTTTAAAATTAGTGAGACTAATAAGTAAACATAAACTCTACCTATGTAATAATATAATATATACTCGTATTGTGTTAACACGTGTAAATATAATGGTTTATAATAGAATACCTAGCTAATTACTCATGTAGTTTTTTTTATTCAAAACTAATTTATTTTAAAACTTAATAGGTACTACAACATTGAAACTTAAGTTAAGAATAATAATTTATTATTATAGATCCAATATAGTTATTAGACAATGTAATTTACATTGTTGTCCATACATATTTCAGACTAACTGATGAAAAAAGTACCTTTTAGGTACTATTACTTTAACAATTACCAATCCATTAAAATTAAATGTGGTTTTGCATGATAATATAAGTTTTTAACATTGTATTTTATTACCTAACCCCGCTACCACATTTCAATTTTGTTTCTTTATAATTTGTAATTAGTATTTAAAAACAATGGTTGGCTTTAATTAGTTAAAACCCATGCCCATAGGTAACAATATATATTTAATACATTACTTACCCTGTAAACATGGCAGTAAAATCTAATTCTTGTTTTATAAAACCTATGTGTTATACCTAATAATATAATATATAATATAATAATTGCCAATAGGTACCTACCTAATAATCCAATTCCATTTTATTTCATTAATATATTTAATTTGTATTTCTTTATAATTTAAATTAGATATAAGTGATTTAATTAAACGATAGCAATATATTTTTAATCTCATAAAAGTAATGATTAATATTGCATGATATTATATCATTTATGTTGATACACGATTCAATAATAATTTTGATAAGCTTCCAAATTTTGAATTTCCTAGACCTGCAGAAACATACTTTAAATCTTACAAGATTTTCCAGTTAGTTAAAACATAAAGAATATGTAAATATTTGATTATAGTTATCAAGTCGTGTCTACATCTACAATATTAATATTTGGCAGTATAATTGTTTGCTAATAGCTTTACTATAGTATTTTATTACAATATGCAAAATAAAAATAGTCTCAATATTGTAAAACCACTATTGAGTACAAACTATTTTTAATTATAATTAATTTAATATTTTTTTTTTTTAATTAAGTTCTTTAAAAATAATAATGGCATTAAAGATTAATGTTGATCATGATGAACTAACAAAGCTACAAACATTAAAAGATTCTCAATATAAAAATGTCAAATATATTGAGCAAATGTGTCGCTGTCAGCATCGTCCAGCGTGTAGAATCAATATCAGAAAAATATATTAAAGCGACAAGTAGAAATAAAATACCACCGAAAATTTGGATGAAAAATATATGCAAAAAAAAAAAAAACCTGAAGAGGATATTGGTATACATTAATCGTGCTGGTATTTCAATTCTTGCAAAAGTAGTGTTGTGATTAAAAAAAATATACCTATGTACCTAATAAATTTTTTTTCAAACATCTATGAACTTTACCGATGAAAATATTGATTTATTGCACTCTAAATTTTGAACTTTATAAATTAAATAAAAAGAAAAATAGTGTTTTGTATTGCATTTTATTGATCGTACATCAATTGAATATGATAAAAAAAACTAGATACCTATTTATAAAATTATACATTTTTAACTTAATCTTAATAAAACAATTTTTAAAATATGGAAATTTTGTTTAATCGTACCGAAATCGAAAATTCATATTTCGAAATACGCCTCGATTAAAACCTAGAAAAGATATCAAAAAATATTATGCTTTTTACAGAATTAAAAGCGGATCAGCCAAAGTCGCGCAATTTTGTCACAGCGAAAGGTGTAAAAACGATATTTTTTTGACCGACTCGAACCACCTTAAGGTGCGTTTCCACCAAAACACGGTTGAAAGCGATTTATTATTTCATTGATTTGGACCTAAAAGCCTGATAAAATTATGGGTATTTCTGATTTTCCAATTTTAAACCTGAAAAATGATTAAGATTTTGTATGTTCTTTACTAGAGAATCTTACATACATTTAATGTTTATGATTTATTATTACTTGTTATTAACATTAAAAATGTAATTGAACCTTAAAAAAGTATTCGGAATACTGTATTCAGTCACTCAAAATACTTGTAAAAAGTATTCAAAATAGTCTTTCAAATACTTTCAAAAAAAGTATAGTATATTACATTAAAAAATATACGGAATACTTGAAAAGTTTTCTGAATACTGTATTCGTAATACCGCCCAATCTGCATTGTATGCATAAAGACTTCTGTCTATCAAACGATAAATCTATATCCTATATTATATAATAATTATATATATAAATAATAAAATATACAATTATTGTTTATTATATTATTATACTATTATTATTAGAAACATAGTTTAAACAGTTATTCGTGCATAAAAAAAATACAGCTTTTTATAGAAAATTCTTTCCTCTACAATTTTAATTCTTAAAGTTTTTTGTTTTACGACAAATAAAAAGCAAGATATTTACAAAAAAAAATTTTTTAAAAAAAATGGACATTTAACAAGTTGTATAAGTACCTCGGGAACAGTCACTACTATTTAAACATTCTATTAAACCTTGTATGCAACCTTTAAATGTAATGTTTAACATTAAATAAACATTTAATAGACATTAAATTTGATTTGATCGAATGTTGCTAAACCTTTCAGTCAACCTTATTTGAACAATTTTTGAAGTTTCATACAACATTGCATGGTAAGGTTTAAAATGCAACATTGAACCGTTCTCCTGAACCCTTCCCCCCAAAAAAAACTTGCAAGCAACCATGCATTTTTATTATATTCCCCCCCTCTATCTTATTATTGTACCAACTTATGGGAACGTTTTTTTTTTTTTGCTGTAAATTTTGCAATAAATCTTAATTTCAGTAATTGGATCCTCCGACCATTACTTACTTAACAATTTATGTACTCACGCTTAACCAACCGAGCTACACACCAATGATACAAACGTAGTCGGAATTGTGGGTACATATAAATGGTCTAATAATGGTATACGATTACATGCACGGCAAAGGAGAACTTTTTTGAATCGCCGCAACGCATTCAATGGCAGTCAGAACGAGCTCGGCAAAGTGTGTTGTACACTAAGGTATATAACACACAAAAAGTTATTTTTTTGGGTAGTCCAAAATTTAATTTTGGATTGCTCATAATTCAAGTGATATAAACCTTGTGCCTCACAGTTTTGTCTACCCCTCTTATAAAGCCCTTAAATCCCCTATACATAGGTGCCCATTAGGGGGCAGGGGAGAGACATAGCCACCTTTGGAGAATACCAAATAATTACTTTTAGTATGGTATATACCGGAGTGTGTAATTATTAATTGTACATTTTGACATCAGACCGAGTACGATTTGACTACTATTAAATTCGAGATAACGATTCAAAAATTTCCACTTCACCGTGCCTATATTATCGTATACTATTCGACGGATAATTAACCCTCAATTCCAAAACACCTTTGTTATAGGTAGCGGAGAAGTGGACCTATCTTTTCGTGGTTTTAGATACTCCTTCCTTTTTTTTAAACTCAATATTCATAGGTGCCTATGAGCCATGAAGGGTTAGAGGAGGAACATATCCTCCTGCAAAATAACTTTATAATGAATTATTGCCCAAAACTGGTAGTTTATAACATGAAAATATTACAATTTATTTAGGTCTGCTCCCTCTGAAATTTATTCTGTAGGCGTTAAATATTGAAATATGAACAAAATGATAATGTTGAATTGAACAAAATTTAAATTTTTTAAAGGTTATATTGATCATTGATTTTTAAAAATTTAATATTTAAATATTCAATGAAATTCTTCATTAAATTTAAATATTAATTATTTTACATTTATTTAATGTTTATTATACGTTCATTCTTAAACATTCAACTATATTAACGTACGTAGGATACTTCCTCGGTGGTTGGAAGGTTTTCTTCAGTCCATAAATATTGATTGACACGTTGAGATTATTTTTTTCAAATATTCTAAATTCAGAAATAGGTGTCAGGAAAATCAGCCCGCTAAATTTGAATTTTTCTTCGTGCACAGAATAGTTGATGCCGACACGTTCTTTGTTATCTCTTATCACGTAACGCACAAGAATGGATCACTTAAAACATTGTTGATCCATGTTCTGAGGGTTTATTACAGTTCTTTTGTTTGATATGAATTGGGATAATGAGATATACGACGATCCACCTAAAGGAATATAATGATACACGGTAAGCATCAGCCCATCAATGCATTGCAATGTAAATCCACTACCTCTCTTCACGTATGCATCTTCTTGAAAGAAAGGCTTGAAAATTTTTCTCCTACAAGTTATTCAAAATTATTATCCATGAAAATCTCTCTAGCAGAGGTCTTGTATGATCTATCTTCCACCGAGTTATCCTGATGAGATAAGTATTAAATTTAATCGGATGCTTTCTTAGTTTTTCTGTTAGCGAAAATTTAATGGTGTTGAGAAAAAATGGATAACTGGTCAAATTTTTAACGTTCTTTGCATAATACCATACGATTTTGCGTGAATATGCAGACCTATCTCTACAAATCCAGAAGAATAAACTAAATTTAATCGGAACTTTTTGGATTTAATAACGGTTTTCAAATTTATGTTCGACCGTTTGCGTGAAGTAGGTAGAGGGTTCTATATAAGAAAGAAAAAAATAAAGAATTAAAAAACATGGTTATATTACAAAGAACTTAAATATAATGCTTATATAATAAAATAATATATACAATATACATATCAAAAAATATAACACACCTATACAATGTATCCAAAATGTTTACGAAATTATAATACGTAATTATAACATGAAAAATATTTAGAATTTTTTTTATTATTTATATAAATTTTTTGAGAGTTTAAGAAAAATTAACGATAGGTTCCCCGACCCCCTCAGGGATATGATTTTCAAATATAATAAACATTAAAGCATATAATAAAATAATTGAATAGTCGAGAATAAATACACATAAGTCTAATAAAATATATACCTATCGAAAAATATTATGCCTATACCTATCTGTAAATAATATGTACACGGAACTATAATATATAATATTATGTTCAAAAAATATATAGTTCTATCGAAAAATAATTTACTATTCGGAAAATAATATAATGAAACAAAAATTTTTCCAGAAGAATAATATCTACATCTAATAAAAATAAATTAATGATTTAGAAAAAAAATAATAATAAATAATATCTACGAGTTACTTCGTATTGTCTGCTTAAACAAGTTGTATACTTTCTATTTATCATGACTTGCAGATGGACTCAATATTATATTTTATATTTGTCCTATCCTAGTAAAAACATGTGGTCCGTTCGTTTTTCTGTTTCTTGAAATATTATTTAAAGAAAGGAATATTTAAGTGTGAAATTGGTAGAGTATATAACAAATTTTAAATTGTTTGATAGAGGAATGCCTTAACTAAGCTTTATTGAAAATATGGAACTTGACGTTAATATAAAAATAATTATGTATTTTTTATATTCTATTCATGTTATGTAATAATATAAAAATGTTTTTAAAAATGTCCACTAGTTGAAAAATTTTGGATAGGGGATGTAGGGGACGAAGTGGGGACAATCACAGTTAATTTACCTTGCACGGCTGCTGCCACGATTTAAAATGTATTTCCGTATATCCTTGTACGTTTTACAGATAAGAAGTGATAACAGGTATTCCGGGAAGTTACACACCCTAATAATCATTTATTACTCACACACTCGCACAGCTAATATACTTGCGTATTTTAAGCTGCCTATACAAAACTCCTTAAAAACTGATCGCATTCAAACCCTTTAAAATGTATATGAAATATGAATTATAAACAGTTTTCAACTCTTAGATTATCATAAAACGTAATATATAACATAATAAAATAATAACAATAATAATAATAATATATTATAATTATATAATATATTAAAATATTATGTAGTACTAGTAGTATTTAATAGTATGAACATTAGCAGGGGAAAAACATTAGAACATTAACAAGTTAAGGGGTTTTTTATACGTCAATTTGTCTATAATTTTTCTATTTCCACTTTTGCACAATTTCATCCAGCCAAATCGATGAAGAAAAATCCACTTACACGAGTCATACATTGGCCCCGAGGTTTTGTTAAAGAATTTGAAGGTTAAAATTTTTTTGTTCAAAGTTTTGCCATTCAAGATTTGCTGATTAAAATATTTTTGTTCAAGGTTTTGCCGTTTAAGATTTCACTGTTAAAATTTTATTATTCAAGATTTAGACGGTTAAAATTGTATTGTTCAAAGTTTTGATGGTTCAAGATTTTGCATAATTTTTTGTTTAAAATTTTGTAGCTCAATCGTTTGAATGGAGTCCGTTGAAATGCATCGATAGACAAAAGAATAAAAATGTGTCAGACACCTATATTATACAGGTATTAAGGTACCTTCTATATACTCTACTATCATTACGACTACTCTTTTATAAACATTCAATATTCAATATACCTACCTATTTATATTTAAAAATGAAATTGAAAAATGTATAGGTTGCTATTCAAAAAAGTAAAACAATCATTGAGATAAAAAAAAATAGTATGAATTGGATTTAACATATTTTGTTTACATAAATATGAATATTTCATATTATGTACCTACTATGTTCGTAAACACGAATATTGACTGTAAAACACGATTGTTTCTTGTTAAAAAAATCACTGGATATCATCATACATATACCTACATAATCAGTATTAAGTAGATACCTATAGATAAGGTACTATCATGATAATATATATATACGAACGCGCTCTATTTCTCGCATCCTGAACTACTAAACATGAAAATATATCGAACAGCAACTATTAGATTTTTCAGATTCTTCTGTGTAGCTAATTAATGAACAAAATATAAAATTATATGTAGAATACATACTTGTTTTTTTTTTCTTGTACCTACCTACCTATATACTATATACCTAATAAAAATTATTTGTCTCTTTAAAAAAAAACATAGAAACTTTATTAAATACAAAGTAAAATATGTGGTATAAAGACCAAAATGTTAGATATAATTAATAGTTATAATATTGTAATAAGTCCTGATATTTATTGATAAAATTTTTAATGTCACTATTAATTCTTTTATAAAAAAAAAAAAAACCAACGATACAATTACTTTTAAAATAATAAAAAACAAAAAATTAAAAAAATATATGCATTTATAATTTATTAATACCTATTGTATTATATTATGTAGTATTGTGTATATAGTATTGTAACCTAAGATGTTAGTAAGACTTTAGATCTACTTTTTAATTAATTGATAAAACAGTAAAGTTTTATTTAACGAAAATTGTAACTATAACCTTCTATTTTTAGTCCATTGCGATTGCACGATCTTGCGGTATTCTTGTATACTTACAACATTTACACCGTAGTCCGTTATTTTATTTATAGGTACTTTTACCACAGATTAAATCTGTAATCGGTGGTTTTTCTCAAAATGTTACAAAAATGGTAAATATTTTTTGATTACGTTCTGTAATCGTTAGGTAGGTTTTTAGTTTGAAATTTATGACAAACGACAATAATATTAATTTGTATTTATTGACGTTTGATATAATTTAAAATCAATAATTTATTATATTCTATATGACAATTTATACTTTATATATGCCAGGCCAATTTGTGTCCAATATTGTATTTTATAATCACAAATATACATATGTATTTATGTGTTTATAGTATACAACCATGTACCATATGCCCCTCGAAATCGCTAAATATTTCAGCATTAGAACCCGTTTATTACCTTCTCGAGGGTCTTATATATGTCGCGATTCTCACCTCTATAGCTATCCTCTATTGTCGTACAATATAGTTAGTAGCTCAAGTGCAACACCTACCGGGTGCAAATCCATTTATGTGAGACTATTTGTAAGTTCAACACGTTTTGAGTGATGTGGAACCATGAACTTGAAACTCCGATTGAGTGTGACACCTTATAAGCTTCGCTTTTATTGAGTAGGTACCTACTTCTCACCTGAGTGTAACAGGTTACACTCAACCACAATATAGATTTGATCAAAATTTTAAGAAATATTTACCGTTAAATATAATATTGGTATAAAATAAAAATAAAGTATAATATAATATAGTAGGTATACCTACTCCGCACATATAAGAAGAATTTTTTATTCGAATTTTTATAATAATCATTGTTGTCAGGTCGATATGTTCGAAAGTCCGCCTAAACATCGTATATATGATAAGAGTTTGTCCGAATGTATCAATATAAATTTAATTCGAATTGTGAAAAATACTACGGAAGTCCTACGATTTTAAATTCATTACTATGAGATATAAAATCTATAGTATAGGTACCTACCTATTCTATATGAATCAGCGGGACAGACTTAAATTCTTAATACAGACTCGTCACAGGGTATTATAAACGCATAGTTTAATTGAATAAAATAGGTAGGTAGGTACAAAATTGAATTCAAACAAATGAAAAAAAAATGATGAGAAAATATATTACGATTTCGGATAAAAAAGTTGTAAAAAAAAATATTGGCGGAGAGGCGCTTCCGTATTGAAAGTTCATTCCGGTTTCCATTATGCTACAGAATTGATAACAAGACAGATAATATATACACGTATTCGGAACGAACGTCCCGGTCGGATGGGGACGCTCGGTAGAAAATGAAACTTTTAAAATACAAAATACACGAATTTGCTCAAATGTGGATGCACCTTAATACAAAATAATAATGAAAAACGGGGAAAAAAACTCGAAAAAAATGTAAAAAAGAATCGCACGAATTCGTCGGCGCCGTGTATCGTATAGGTACATTTAGACCTGCCTAATGGAGGAACGGGAATCGAACCTGAGACTCAACGCATCTAATCACTAATTCTCATCGAACGACCTAACTAATCGATATGAATAACCGTACGAAATGCGTACTTATTATAATAAATACTATAAACAACACGGGTGGCTCGACATCGTAACAATACGGGGGCTATAATACGACGGGGCAGGAGAACGTCGAGCGATAACGGACGGAAGGTAATCTATGATAACGAAAGGCAAGTTGGGAAACGTGTTTTTCTTCCAGGCGTCGAAAGCTCGGAGAAGAGGCGAAAATGCAGAGGAATAAAAGGTGTAAAAATTTCAAAAACGACCGGAAAAGAGTTTGAAAATGGTAACGGTAAAGAAACGCGGGTCGAACGGTGACGAAAACGAGCCGGGGAATTAAATTTCTACGAGAGCTTTTCCTCATGGAAAAAACGACGGAAAAAAGACCGAAAGACCAGATATGTGGAATCAGACTGGAATCAGTAAACGTACGTTAGTGGTGTAAGAACTGTTACTTTTCAACAGTCCCGATGAGGCACGTGGACCTATAGAATAGACTAAAATCTTGAGAGGATTTATGGCAGTTTTTGCTGTAATATTGCAGAAAATACATGCTAGATTTTTCAACGTTTTTTTTTTCCGTTATTATTTGTAAAATAAATAACTTTTACTTTACAATTTTCTTTTTTCATTTCATTTTATTACATTCAGGGAGTTTTAGCACTAGGTACATACGTTAAAATATTCAATTATCATAATTACGTATTATTAATTATATTATGTATAGGCATGTATGAATCTTCAGTTTTTGCCTTAGGTACTATAATTAATCTCGTATATGATATATTTAGAACGAAATGATGCATTTTTATTTTCCTATCAATAATATACAATACACAATAATAATAGGTACCTATAAAATAATAATAATTAATCATAGATAGACACTTGTTAATAATTTTCTTTAACATTATAAGTTAAAATTATATAAGTTAACATTATAAATTTATAAATTTACAGCGGACGAGGATATGTTTGTAATGTGGACTATGACAAACTAACATCGATGAATGAGTAGGTATACTAAAAATGTACTAAAATAGTATATTATTTATAACATCTCAAAACATAGATATGTACACGTCGTGGGCTCGCGGTGTATAATATTATCCGACAGTTATATGGACCGTCCGTTCGTGGGCTTCTAAATTAAAAACTGTTGATATCTCTGTGCTACCCGCAATAACAGTTTTTATGACGGTTCTGACTGCGGCCATCCAAAACTGTTGACAAAACCGCTCGTGTGTTTTGGCCCGCTAATAGGAGATTTGATATAGTAATAAACGGTTCACTAAAAAAAAAAAAAAAAACGTTCAAATTTTCAAAATGGCAAGGGTGACGTACGTGGTGAAAACACATTACCCACACGATATATTATAATGTACCTACACATCTATTATGTTCGATGGAATTTGCAGGAAGGTCAAACAATGAGAAAAGTCCACTATATTATTGGTGTAGTTATCTAAAATATATTATTATTAGGCGGTCGGTGTATTAATTAAACGTTTTATTATTTCATCACCGATATAGATGCGGTAATAACAATAATAGTGTAAAATTCAATCAATTAGGTACATTATAATATAAACGATGACGTGTTTTTTTAAATCAAATCCATAAATATATAGTATCATTATAGGTATACTCGTATAATATTATCACTGTCGTTCACTGGATTTTGCTAATTTCCTGCGATAACCCCACTTAGGTACACGATGTTAAATTTATTTATCTCGACGTGAATTACGTTATTACGTAATATATACGCATAATATATGATGTATATATATTATTTTCGTTTTCATTCATATTATCTACGTCATTGTCCAGTCAAACCATTTTCAAGTTTTTTTCAGCGTCCAAATACGGTGCCTGCAGGTCAAGTCGCCAGTCGTTTCTATATATATATAGTCGTTGGATTTATGATTATCAATAACCTAAACAAAGATCATTTTTTCGTAACGGGCTTTTTGATAAAGTTTTATTGCTTTAAAGTCAGATTATATGGAAAACCATCATTTAGAATAATGCAAAGTTGTATTTTTTATGCTATAGGTACGTACATTATTATATAATACCGATTTCTATTGTTTTTTGATTTCGATTTTAATATATTGTAATGTTTGCAAAACAATTATTTACCATCACGTATAGTCACAGCCTATTATGACGTTACACAAAAATATTTTTTTCGTTTATAAAATAATTTTTACGCAATTTATATAATTATACAGTTCGAACGGGAAGAATAACAGCGGGCGTATTATATATAGTATTCCGTGTTACAAATTACAGTTGGTAAATTTTAGTATATTCTATTGAAGTACCTATTAAACACGAGGAAATGTCTTTGTACAATATTATGATTTACGAGTATATTATGTTATTGTTGTTTGTATGTTATGTCGGTTTAGAGTAATGGTTCTCAACCTTTTAAACCTTGTGAACACCGAAGCTTCATTTATATATTGTCGTGGACCATCCCATTCTCTCTCTCTCTCTCTCTCTCTCTCTCTCTCTCTGGATAAAAATAGTAGTTATAAACAATTCAATTTGTAGTACAAGTTTTATATTTATTAAAGTAAATTACTATTAAAAAAAACAATTCAATGTTATTTTCGGGATTTTTCTTTACCGACAGATATTCTTGGAGTAATAATACCGCTCAAAGCTACACGCATATCCTTAGTGGTGTCCAATAGATTTATTTGTTTGTTTTTAATGTAGAGCAGTCTGGAAAATTCTTGTTCGCACAAAAATTTAGTCCAACATATGAATATATATCATCGTAATGCGATTTATCGAAACTTAACATACGCAATTATTGCTTTATTACACCATAAGTCTTTAAGATTCACACCAGATTCAAACGTATACAGTTATTCCAATCGTTTTGTAACTCTATGAAATCTTCCTGAATTTCATAAGGTACCTCCTCATCTTTAACAATAAAAGAGTTTTGAATCATACTTCGGATACCTTTCGTTTTGACACCATCACATTCTAGGATATAACGATTAAATTCGTCTTTAAGTTTTTGTAGATAGTGTAAAACGTTTTGCTGGACCTTAACTGCGAGATCAGCGTATTTGTCTTGGTCGACCAAGCTTTTCAATGTTTGAAACGTTGAATATAGTTAATCACTTCGATTTTACTAATTCATACCTCAATTTTGCACATAAACGCGCGAAGTTTATCTTCTAATACAAAGATATTTGCAGCACCTTCCAATTTATTATTTCCGGAACCTTGTAATAATTGTAAATTAATGTTGTTTCAGATTATATTATCAGTAAAAATATTAACATAATAATGTACCATTATACACGATAAATATATCACTTAACATTAAGTTTTTAAAAAAAATTGTTTTAGGTGGGTTCACGGACTACCCCAATATGTCTCGTGGACCATAAGTAGGGAAACACTTTAGAGAGACACTTAGGGCCAGTTTTTATTCAGTTCTAATCGTGTTTTAGAAATAATTATTATATAGAGTATATTATAAACTATAATAAACAGTAAATAATAAAATATCTATAGTAAAAAAACTGCAAGAAAAAAAGTTCGGTAGAATATAAATATTAGATATAATTACATATAATTATTCCGTATTTCGACACAAAAAATACGATGAAATTACAAGTATAGGTATGTAGATAGATCTATGATTTATAATTAAATGATTTAATATTTATTATTATTTTTTCCTAATATATAAATGTATATTATTACTTATAAGTTATGGGTAACTTATTCGTTATTACTTACATTTATATTTATACTTTATAGTATTTAAAGTGGTAATTGATAGACTTCTATTAGACAAAAATTGATAGGTACTTATAGAAAATGTTATCTATAGTTAGTACTTTATAAAGTTTTGATTGATCATTTTTCAATTTTTTTTCTAATAGTTTTTTTTACGTAAGAAAAGACTTATAGAAAGAACGATAAAAAAATGTATTTGACATAATCTATTATAGTTATTTCATTGTAATTGTGAAAATATAATAGTTGTAGACGACATTTACGCTTGAAAATCACCGAAAAAATTAAAAATTGATCTTTTTAATACAAATTACAAATAATGACTATAAATTCATTACAAAAAATTATAAACATAGCACATAGGTATGCGCACAGCATATAAAATCGAATATAATTTCAAAATTGTATAAAATTGAAAATTATTTAAATGTGTTAAAACAATTTTGAAAAGCTTCCATAGCTACATCAATGTAGTATATTATTTATTATATATATACTATATTATTATTATATATACTATATTATTTATAGTTATACTTATTTATAACATTAATTTTTAGGTCTTTACGCTAAAGAAAATTAATAGGAAAATTAAAAAATGACTTCTTTCAATCAGGTACAAATGTATTTTACTCTAAAATTTAGCCCAGTGGTGTATTTAACTATTTAAGTAAGGGGTTAAGGGTAAAATTTCTCCGTGCAGCACATTTTTAAGAAGCCGATAATTTTAAAACGCAATAAGTAGTAAGTACTCTATTATTTTCTTGCTGATTAACTATTACTTAAAGCAGTTTTTCAATTTCTGGGAATGAATTTCAGTGAATAACTTTTTTTTTTTTCTCTATCGACTTAATTTATAAAATAATCGTTTTACGTTATACGTAGGTATACTTGAGGCGGCCGAAGAAGCTGAAAATACTGTTAAGATATTTTTGTTGTTTTTTAATTTTATACACATCATAAATTAATATTAAATGCATACTTAAGAGTTATGACTATATGGCTATACATATTAAAATATATTTTTTTCTATTTAAATAAAGAAATTATTTTATTGATGAATTTTTTGTTTTTTCTAATGCTTTTCGCTATGAATGAGGGAATATAAGGTCATACGTGAAAATAGTTTCGGGAGTGGTCCATTTAATAGTTCAGATTAATTTCAAAATTACAGTATATTTGATATTTAATTTATTGCTGAAAATGTGTAGGTACCTAATTATTTTTAAAAATTTTTTAAAATTTTAAACCACCCTGTAATTACAGTCTTGTGATTGAACAGAATCGATTTTTATTTTTTTTTGCTTATTGTATATTTTTTCAAATTTTATATTTAAAAGAAATAAATGATTAATTCATATGGAAAACAAGGTAGGTAGGTTAGGCCATAAACGGATAATTTATGTATACAATATAGGTATATATATATATTATATAGGTACATACCTATATGTATATATTATATTATATACGAGTATAATATAGATTTTATTATTATTGTAATCGTTGAACTGTAATATTTGTTAATTAATAAGGCTAGGTATGGAAATATAATACCTACTGTATTTATTGCTACATCGTAATCACATATAACGTACAATTTCAATAATTATGCGTTTTTACTTTTTACACCATAAAACATTAAGCCAGTATTTTTAACTAAAGTTTATATCGTTCATATTATTTTTACTATAATACAATAAAATGGTTTATTTTTATGTATCTTTTTTTTTTTTTTTTTTGTTTATTTCATTCCATGGACTTACATTATTAATAATAATAATGTAATAGAACATTTATAGGTAAGGTATGTGTATCTTTGATTCTTGTATAAATGACTCGGTTATATATAAACATGATATAGCATTCGGCCTTGGTTATCTTACTCTATAATATGTACTACCTACCTATTTTAGGCGTAGTCTACACTATAATGTACCAATCTACCTAGCTATACATACAATTAAGTCATACATAATGGGTACATTGTTCACAGTTATCTAATTAATATTTGTCGTAATTATTAATAAAAATACATTTTTTTGTATTATCATTTTAATGCACAGATATTATAAAAAATTATAATATACACGCTAATGTATAAATATATTATACAATATAAATAAAATTTATACCTATATATATTATATATATATATATATTGTAAAAAAAAATCATATTAGGTAATTTACTTACGTATATAATGTTATTTTTTATAACGTATATGTATTTTTATTGTTATAAGAGTACCTACATATTACGTTTTTAAATCAATTGACTTTTTTAATATTAAATGTAATTATTAAAGCTAAACCGTATACGCATGTTATATGTAATGTATACATAAGTAACAAATAAATGTTTTTTATTTTATGTAGATAATGTTATACTTTTACCTGAAAATGTGAATGAGTCACGGAAATCCAGTTAATATAGATTTTTTTTTTTAGTAATAATATTGAATCTTTTAAAAATAAATCGCGTTTATTTGTTTAACTATATATACTTTGTTTATACAATTTCTTGGTTGGTTCTTATAATTTGTATATTTTTATCTATTATTAAACGTGTATTTCTACTTATATATAATAATTATTTATCTTTGGCGTAATGCTGTAATCACTATATTTAGCATTGTAATTCGAATAATTTATTCCGTAAATATATAGATAAATAAAATGTCAAACACCTATACCTAAATTTATATTTTAAAGCATTTTGAAAAAGTAATAACTCGTAAAAAATGGTTAAAATATTGTGAAAAATTTAATTTTAAAATATTATTTATCGGAAATGTCGTATTCATTGGTATTATTGGTACTAATTCTTCGACATACATTTAATAATTACTAATCCAGGCAATCGGATTCGTGTTTTGTTTGATTTACTGTTTTTTCTCTCATCGCAGCAGACAAGAAATTTAATAATTATATTATTAAAATAATTGTGAACAATGGTGATTGAAGTGGGCTGATGAGGGCAATCAGCCATCCCCCATACTGAGCCTTGACTATACTGATTTATATAGTTTTATACATTAATACTATATAAAATACCGTATATATGACAATTTTAAAAGGTGTTTTGGTAGTTTATATTTTGGTACCTATAATAAAAACATTTAATAAATAAAAATATTTTAATAGCCAAACAAACTCATAATAATTATTAGGTAGATATAAGATATATAATTTTTCAAAATACAAAACCAAACAAAATTTGCTGTATTTAGATAAATAATTTTGGCATAAAAAATACATATTTTTGTGAAAAAAAAAAACCAAAATTTCGTTAGAAAATTTTTATTAAACGTGTAGGTTTGGTACTGACTTTGAATAATAATATTATTACCTATGTATA
>JAIPRL010009145.1:0-18385 GCA_025469235.1 Pemphigus obesinymphae | reverse complement strand
ATAATCATGAACAATATGAAAAATAAAGAAATCGTAAGTATATAATAATATAATGAACCTATTCTGAGTATTTTCTTTTCGTAAATTATACCTCACTATTTTTGAATTCAACATTTTTTTCCATGAATTCTTTAATTCTTACATGAAAAATACGCCAGGTCTCTTGTATGATAAGAAAGTGTGCCTACTCAATAAAGACGAGTTTCCCTACTT
Organism: Pemphigus obesinymphae; assembly: GCA_025469235.1. Lineage (NCBI taxonomy): Eukaryota > Metazoa > Arthropoda > Insecta > Hemiptera > Aphididae > Pemphigus > Pemphigus obesinymphae. The sequence continues at coordinate 18,172 of JAIPRL010009145.1, read as the reverse complement.
ATATCTTCTATACCGTGCTATCGTGAGAGTTACTATCGTGAGAGTGTCATCGTATGAACGGGGCGATAGTGACTATCGCACTATCACCATGAAAACGTATACTATCGCGGTTTTTTTTACTATCATGAGAGAAGAAATATATTATCAACTATTTATCTTTATCGATTTACCGAAAAAAATTCAAATTATGAAACTTATTTATATATATATAATTTATATATATAATATTTATATAATTAAAAATTAAAACTTTTGTTTGTAAATTACATTTGTACCTACACTTTATTTGACTACACTTTATTTACCTACACTTTAAATATTTAAAATGGAAAACAAATTCAATATTTAGGAGTTTTTGGAGGAATACCAAAGATATCCCTGTTTATGGGACAAAAGCATTTTTTTAGCATTCTTGGAGATCGTAATCCTTGTGATAAGTCAGGTGGAGATCACTGACAGTTTTGTAATATTTACTAAAAATGTTTACTATCATACTCAACTATATCATCAACGTGTGGGCACTCTCTCTAGTGATAGTAAACTCTCACATACTCTCGCGATAGTAACTATCACGTTTTATTCTCACCGTGTGGACCCGGCTTAAGAATATATGTGAGCGGATTGATGGTAGACCAGCTGTGTCAAGGAGTGTTCTTATTAGAAACGTAGAATGGGGCTGCCAGAATCAGCTGTAGTTGCTGCACACCGAGGTCCCATTTATTCGTCAACTACCCCACTCAACGACCTAAAGTATTTTACACGGACTGACGGTGGTGTTCCGACTGAGCTGCATACCGGTGGATGTGTGTTTATTACATAGCTCGAGTAATTTTTTAAATAATTTCGAGGACGTTTTTTGTCTCGTTTTTGGAAGTATGAGGTCCTGTTTTTGTACAGTTTTTTTTTTTTTGTTATCCACCATTTTTCTAGGATATATATTGGTAGAAAATTTACCCTTCTTTTATAATTTTCAAACCAATTTATGTAAATGTAGTAGAAAATGATTACGATATTCACTTTTCTTTATTGTTATCCCATTTTTTAAATATGGTCATCCTACTATATACACTCATCAGATAGGGATTTTATGCTGGTACCTCAATGTCATTAAAAAAAAAAAAATAAGTAGTGGAAAAACTATGGAAGGCTATGATAATTACTAATAAGACTATAGTTATAATAATAAATTTAATTTAAATATATATTTTATTGTTGTATCAAACTAATTATTAGATTATATAATATATAACTGTACACAAACTTGGAATGTATATTCAACTATATTAAATAGTTCCAGCAACAATACCTTATGGTATTTTCCGCCTAATTATTAGATTAGATGTATGAATGTATACGAACTTATATAGTATATTTGACTATATTTAGTTAATATAGTTCTAGTAACAATATCTTTTAGGTTTTTCAACATAATATTGTCAGATTGAATGTATTAATTTATATGTATTTCTTTTATATAGTACCCATTGATAGTTGGCTAGTTTTTACGTGCAAGTAAATATTATATTGTATATTAAATTAATCGTGGCCGATTGATTTGTGTTTGAATATTGAACGATTTTCATAAATACCGGACATTATACAAAAATTCGAATCTTCATCATTTTCAAATAATATATTATTAAACAGGTAGGTGCCTATATATAGGTATGTATAATATAGTATTGCTAACTAAAAATATAGGTGATTAGTTATATGAAATTATATGGAAAACAATACATACAATTTATATAGTTAGGTATACCCCCAATCTAATATTCTAATATCTAATTGCATTTATTGTACGAGTCAAAAATGTATAATCTGACAAAAACACAAATATATAATTTTAAAACATAGAAGATATACCTATAATATGGACGTACATCCATTAGATACTGTATGAAAGCAGTATACATTATACACGCCTACCTGTTTAATGATAGGTATACATAATTAAAAAATGATGAACCTACCTATAATGTTTTCCGATATTTGAAGATCGTTCAATATATTATAAATATATAGTAAAAGTACAAAAAAAAAATCGGCATTAATTAATTTAATACAATTAATCACGTAAACATCACTAGAAACTAATTATATATATTAATTGATATTTAATAATATTATAAAAACGCGCAGTAACATATATAGACGAGTAAATAGAGTCGTATCGTTTATGACGTACCACATGACTTATAGCACACGAATACACGATCATTATTGTAGTGTGGGTAGATATTACAATCCCGGCCCTATTTTACGATCCCGGGATTTCGGGATATTTAACTATTAATCCCGAGATCCCGGGATTATCCCGAAATTTAGTAAGAAAATATTTAAAAGAATTATGCACAATTTTTTTTTTATTTAATTATTTATATGATTATAGTAAAAAATCTTATTGTAAATTACAATTAAATGTTCTGCTTATTTTGAAAATATGAACGCAGGAATAGTAAAGCGTCTAATGACCCATCTCCCAGTCTGCTTGTTCTTAGCTTATTTCTAATATAGACTATTGCCTATTTCAAGCTCCAATTTTTCTTGTAGTGTCAATTGAGTGAGTGTAAATGATTCACTTTCTGTTTGTTCAAAACGTTGGTGTTCTTCTTTTTCATTAGGATTATGTATCCTTTCAATTAATTTTATTATTTGTTTACTGATGAAATCATTTTTGGGGAGTGAAAATAAATCTTTCGAATATGTTATTTGATCATAGTTGTCATCGTGAGGATTCACGTAAATAATTTAATACTCCAGATAACTCGCTGGACGTCGTCGTATTTTTATACAATCACTCAAGCATGTCCTCATCTTATTAGCAAGTATTGAATTGTTTTCCTGAAAAGAAATTTAAAAGCAACATTCACAGACACTAACTTTTCAGTTTTTAAATATAGACACTACACATCGTCAGTATATCATTCATAGTTAATTGCCTACATTCTACTCCTTAGAAAATGTTCGGCTTCAATAAATACTAAACAAATATTGAGTACAGAATACAGTATTTTATTCATTTATAAATTATTTTACGATAATAAATATCGATAAATACGATAATATAATAAATTACGATATGAAATTTTTGACGACCCCGAAAATCCCAGGATTAAAGGTTTCCGGGATTGTAATTCCTATGTGTGGGCTTTGCGGCAAGACACAGGTAGTGATGGGCAAATTCGGTAATGATCTTGCAGTCTTGGTCTTAGTCTTGCAAAAATGCAAGACCAAGACTGTACTAGAGCTGGCAAGACCAAGACCAAGATTTTACTATTTCATAGCAAGACTGAAATAAAAATTTATGCAAGATCAAGACCGAGATCAAGACTTATAATGCAAGACCAAGACCAAGACCAAGACTTGACTGCAAGACTCTTACAAGTCTTGCGCTTTTAAATAAAATAAAAATTAATGAATCAAATACGTTATTTATTACATTTTTTTTCTTGGTATACATTATTTATAATTCCACACCAAATCTATAGATTTATCGTAATGCAATCATCAATATCCTATTGTAATATTTTCGGAAATGATTATCGTTTATCGAATATATGGGTAAACAGATATTCTACTATTTCTTGAAAGTTCAGTGTTATCAAAAATAGTCAACTACACAGATACCTACCTAATTATTTTTTGTGAACGGAGGGGGGGAATTACCCCCATTACTCCCTGTATCCCCCTTTGTGTACGTATAAATTAATTATTTATTCTTATTTATAACTTTGGTAAAAAAAAAAATCAAGGCTGTAAGAATTTTACAAGACCAAGACCAAGACCTAGATTCATTCAACAAGACCAAGATCAAGATTGACTTCTACTGAGTCAACAAGACCAAGACCAAGACTGAGTAGACAAGTTTTGTTTGTGCATCACTAGACACAGGCGTTCAAATGTCTAAGTAAAAAGCAGTTGTATGACTATTTTCAAACTCATTATTGTTTGGAATTATTTGTATCAATTTAATAAAATATTTAACTATATATATATTAACTTAACCAAACATTATAATAATATTAAATATATTAACACATTTTAGATTATAACCTATTTAGACGTATTGCTTGAACCTCTTACTATGGTTAAATGTTGTAATTACTATAAAATATAGTTACAATTACTATTAACTGTCTAATTGATTAAATAAAAGCTAACTATATACTTTTAGTACCCCCAATGGCACAATGTAATGATTCAGTTGGTAGATATTTAGTTAGACCAACCAAAATAGTTTCAAACATTTACTATAACAAAATTTTTTTTTTTTTTTCATAATACCTATAATGTGTGAAGCCATTTTGTGGATATATTTTTGAATTCATTTAATTCATCTATCTATATATATAAAAAGACTTGTCCTGGGTAATTGATCATCGCCTAGCCGAAACCGCTGAAGCTATGAAGATGAAATTTGGTCTGTAGTTTCGTTTCATAATGTAGAGGCCCGTTGAGAAAAGATTTTGAAAAATTTTGATTTTAATGGATTGAAATGGGCAAAAAATGGGCATTTTACGTGTAAATTGTTAATGTAATTTGTTTATTCGAGTTTCCTGGGTAGCGATTTCAATTGTATTTAGTTTACATAATTTAACTGTAATTTAATTTAATTATAATGGCCCACAGGGGTGACTTTGAAGCTCTCAATAGAACATTAAAAGATTTAAAAGGATATAATAGTTTGATGGGTGGAGTCACTGTGCTGTAAGCAGGAGATTTTGGACAAACATTACCCGTTATACCTAGGGGTACAAGGGCTGATGAAGTAAAGTCGTGCCTAAAAGCTTCATATTTGTGGCCACATATCCAGAAAGTTGTACTTCATAAAAATATGAGGGTCTATTTGAAAGGTGACAGATCTGCTGGAATTTCGCTGAGATTTTACTCAAAATAGGAGACGGAAATTTTCTTATATTGGAAAATCAGATCACTATTCCTTCAAATTTGGGTAGGTATCTATATAGTTGTTAGCTCTTTATCAGAACTAACTTCTAGAATATATCCTGATGTAATATATAATGAACGAATATTATTATAATATTTATATCTGTGTTGTGATGTCAATTCATTATAAATCCTACTCTATTCTTATCTACATTACCCGACTCACGTCTACTCTGCATACTATAATCAGTGGCGTTCCCGTAGGTTAGGTATACACTTCATAATATACGCCGTACACTCTCATGATTTTTTTTTAATAATCATGGGTATACTGAGTGTAGGTATACTCTGAAATCTCAAATTATACGCAAAGGAAAAAAGCATACGTACCTATCTACTGAAGAAAGGCCTCAAAAGTAGTTTTGTCTCGCACTCGGCTCATTGGGCACAAACAGAGAATGTTGATGATCTTTTTTTTTTTTTTATGCTTATTTCAAGGAATATTAGTAGTATTTCGGAATTTAGTTTGTTTTAGTGTGCTCTGAAAAAAATGTGTGGGAACATCACTGACTATAATACGGTAGGTACCAGCTTGCTGCTCTACGACGACTCCTAACAATATTCGAACGCGCCGCCCTGGCGAATTTCCCGAGTGTTGCCGAATGTCGACGTAAACGACGTTTGGTGTACGGTGGGCGCGAACCGGCACCGGCGTGGAGGCCAGAACGGTGGAAGTGCTGACGCAAACCGCGGCGGCGTCGTTCCAAACGGCAGGCTCGTTACCGCTGTATACGACCACAGCGCAGAATATGCACGGCAAAATGGTAATTTTTATCACCAAACGGCAAACGTTATTTGTAATTTTACGCATTCGTTTATTTCTCACCGCGGCCGTATAACGTTTTAAAATTCAATTGTTTTGTACGGTTTTCGCGATTATTTTGAATTTCATCGTAGGTAGTTGAACGTAGAGCATACTATAAGACTATAAGACCATGTATCCGACAGCGCCGTAAGTACCTATATTATTTTACAAAATAATATGTTTTGTTTGTCGTTAATAAATAATGGCGACATACAAATACCTACCTAATATAGGTAGGCGGTACTCGATTTTAATATTTGAGCAAAACTAAGAATAATGTAAAATTATATATCACGTGTACCATAGGTAAGACCGCGTATTGGTTTCTTATAGGTACCTATTATCATAAAGCTGACAATATAAATTGTCTGCCTATATTCGTTTTATAGTTTATTAGAATACCTACCTACCTATATTGTAGACGCCCGTGATTTTTCACTACGAACATCGTCCAATCGTTCACGACTCGAGTTCCATTATTAGTCCACGTTAGGTTCTGACATCAAAGAACTCGACTATACCTACTCTGTTAAATGTATAATACGTAATTTAATTGTATTTCATTTATGTGTAGGAATATTGTTTTTAAATAATATAATTCTAGTACAGGCGCACCTATCTAATAAAGAACAATACATATATCTAGTCTATATGTTTAATGAATGTATGTATGTTTTATACAGTGGCAGTTCTTGATAAGCTCTGAGAGAGTGGAGGTTGCAAAAAGTAATCGAATTCATATATTTTCATACGTACATTTTACTTTTAAGTTTCTAAACATGAGTTTAGACATCTGATACATATTCCCATTGTTTTTTTGGCCATTATTTCTAACATAATTACTTTATAGGTAGGTATACCTATATAAGATCAAGATAACAATGTAAACAGTACCTATATTAAACGCACAAAAACTATATTTTATTCAAAATAAATTAGTACTTAGTAACCTTATAAATGAAGCATAAATAAGTCTAATAATAATATATAAGAAGTTGGTATATTATTTGGTTAATAAGTCAAGATCTATAGAAGGTGTATGATAGGGTTCCTAGAGAGAGTTTAAAATTTAAAATGTAATTGAATTGATCACATGTATGAAGGGGCAAGTACAAGAGTAAGGAGTTTTGTGTGGGGAAACAGAGGATTTTTCAGTCAGAGTAGGAGGACACCAGGGTTCAGCTTTGAATCCTTACTTATTTCCCCTAGTAATGGATGAAATTACAAAGGGTATTCAGGGTGATATAGGTACCATGGTAAATGCTATTTACAGATGCTATAGTGTCGGCTGGTAAGAGTCTTAAGGAAATGAACGGTAGATTGGAAGATTGGAGTGAAGCTCTCGAGGAGGAATTATTAAGGATTAATAAAACGGAATATATAGAGTACCTACCTATGATTTTGGAAAAAGAGAACTTAGAGTGTTGGGGAATGGCAAGTAATGAAGTGTGCTTTTTTGTCCAAATATTTCTATAATATTGATGTCTCTATGCACATGTAAAAGGGCTATACTGAATTTTACGAGAGATCGTCCATACAAAACTCCTCCATCGTTGCGCACCCCCCCACTAACCACACTCGTTAACATCGTGTATCGTATGCTCTATAATAAAACAGATGTGGTATCTACTTTTTTATTTTATTGGCACTTATTACTTATGGGCATTCTCTGATATAATAATGTGATATATTCATTCTGTGATATAATAATGAATTTTGAAATGTGTTTCGATCTTGTTACAGTCACACTTCGTTCTTATTACCTGCGTGATTTTGGATAATCTCTTGTGAAATATAGTATATATAACCTGTATCTAAAAAAAAAATAAAATAAAGGTCAAGAGTAATAAAGGCTACATATTGCTACCCCTATGTAAAATCTTCACTGGTTTTATAACATAAAAGTTAAATAAATATTTATGATTTTCTGTAACAGAATTATTAAAGAAGTAACTAAGAACGAATCAGATAATGGAATAATGCCAAATAGAAATACGAAGAATGATAATAATGAAGAAAATAATATAAAATCATATGAAGATTTAGAGTGAGTAAATAATTTTATGTCCTAACTGACTAAATACTTCATAATTCTTATATTTAATTGTATATATATTATGTTTCCATGATGGTATTAATTGTTAATATCAGAATGGTCAGTGGAAAAAAGTCTCATAAATAATATTGGGAGAAAAAATTTAATTCAATAAAATTGTAAAAAAAAAAAAAACTTAACACTAGGTATGCAATTTTATATTTCAAAACGTTATAATAATTATAACAGATAATTTTAATGTTTTAAAACAGATAACAGTATATCAAAAAATATATAATTGAGACTAATAAATAATAATTAAAATTTTTGTTATAATTGCAGATTAGCTACCACGCGATTTATTCAATATATTTTTTGAAACCCATGTAAAATTGTGTGTTTTAAATGATGGTGTTATTTATATTAGTTTTTGGTGCAAAAACTTAGTTATAGCGATTTGAAGTTTGCAATTTCACACTTACATGCATCGTGGCAGTCTGTCATACAAAACACTCTGCGTGATTTTTAAAATATTTTTTTTGTAAAATACGTATTTTTTCTTACTTAATACTTTGGTGGCTTTAGATTTTTTCGGTTGTACTTAATATAAAAATTGTAGCGATTTGAAATTTGCAAATAAACATGTACACGTGACCTATTGTGCGAGTGCTCGACAGAGTGTGATAAGGCAGTCGGCGCGTCATGGTATTGTGATATTTTACTCGAAACAAATTTAATTTGTATCATTATCTATCCTATATTGTATAACTTGGTGTTGCACAGCAAATTGGGGGGATATTTTCAATTGAAGCGAAGCAAATGGAGACAGCCACAGCTAGGGGAGCGAGTGAGGTCTCTCCTTCCAGCTATGTTTCTCTACAACACCTTTTTTTGTTTTAAGATTTTGCGCCAAAATCGATCTTTACTAATCTTTAAAACACAATTTTATATGGGTTTAAAAAAAAAATAAAACAATAAATATATTGCATGATAGTATAACTGCATTTATTTCATATCGAATATATAAGAAAATATTGTAAAAACGTCGAACTTCAAATTTCTATTACTTCTAAACTAAGTTTTTGCACCAAAATTAAATAATACTATTGTTTAAAACACATATTTTACATAGTTTTCAGAAAAAAAAAATTGAATAATTCGCATAGTAGCTAAACTGCAATTGCTACTTACTTTTTTTCCTACTTTTTTACCATAATTTCTTTCTAAGATTCTATAAGAAGTAATGATACTTTTAGTTACAGATTGATTACAGAAGTAATTAAAGATGAACCTGATTGCACTATAATATCAACAAAAATTATCCCTGTAAAAGAAGAAAATACAGAATTTACAATGCAATTAAGAGATTTTGAGTGAGTAAATTATTTAAAATTTAGCTAAATAAATAGGTACAATTATTAATTTATATTCTTGGGAAAAAATTAAAAATATTAATTACCTATTTATGAATGATTATTGTAATTTTTAACATTTAAAACAATCTCACATTTAATTTAAATCATATTTTATTAATTTAATATGCTTACCTGTTACAGTCTTGTTGATGAAAAAGTTGTGGATGAATATGTCAATCATATATTATCAATGACAAATTTAGTAAAACAAGAATATGAGGAAGAATATAAAGAACATAACATTATATCTGAGGCAAATTTAGGGTGAGTTAATTATATATGTAATAATTCTACTGATGAACTGTAGTCAAGTTGTCAAAATGTATATTTTGGCACACCAGGTCCAGGGTTCAACTCCCAGGTAGTAAATAAGGTAGTCCAGTCTCTGGTGAAAGCTGGTTATAATTACCAAACCTGTTGAATAATTTGTTATAATCCTATTTTAACATATTCACCATACCTAACCTATACCTACAATAAATGAAGTATAAATGTTTAATTTTATCGATAAGTTTTTTATTTTTTAACTATTTGGAATCGGCCAACCAATTTCAATTTAAAATATGAATATAAAAAAATAATAAATATAAATATAATAAAATATATAAAGAATACCTGAAACGCTTCAAATATGCTCCGAAAAGAAAAGGACGACCTAGCAACATTACGTCCAGAGTTCCAGAGGGTATTCGTTTTGACCGCCTAGATCATTATGTTATGTTGACTATTGATGGCAAGAGAAAGAGATGTGCTGGAGCTAAATGCTCATCATCAGTTAGAACTATGTGTTCTAAATATGATGTTGATCTGTGTATTGATTGTTTTAAAATATTTCATACTAAATAATGTACTTAATAATTACAAATTATCTTAGTTTTAATAATAAATTACTATTTATAATTTAAATTTTATATACATTTTAACTATAATAGACAAAAATTGTATTAAATTTTCATAATATACATATAAAATATATATTTCCTAATTTTCTTATTATTTTACAGTACGTACTTATTTATAGTCATAAACGTCTAGTGTGACCATATGGTAACAGTCATTTTCTCAGAAATAACTTATGGTAAAAATTAAAAACACTTTTTGTATTTTTTAGTCACTAAGATACTGAAAATACAAATGGTAAAAAAAAAAAAATTTTCAAAAAATAATTCAGGCTTTAAAGGGTTATGGGAAAATAATCACAGCTTGTAAAATAATCGAATTTTAACTTTTTTTTCAACTTTAACGGGACTTAACTATTGGTACCTAAGCTACTTCCTTACGAACATTCTTTCGAATCTCTTCTACTCTCACCTCTTGTTCATTTAAGAAATCAATTCTCTCTTTTACCTTCTCAGGAACTTAAAACAATGTCTTATCCTATGGTCAATAAAATCTTTTCTGAGTTTCTTAGTTTGAATTTTGATCATTTCATTGTGGTGTATACTGATGGCTCAGTTTCGCCTCTTTCTGCGGGCTACTCATTGTACATTCCTAAATTACATATCTCTTTTACAAACATTCTTCCCCCTTCTTCTTCATCCTTCACTGCTGAGTGCTATGCTATCTTGGATGCATTATCACTAATTTCAAATCTTGCCTCTAATAAATACTTAATTGCTTCCGATTATATGTCATGTCTACAATCTCTAATTTCCAATCCTTTTAACAACCATCTGTCACCTTTAGTTCTTAGAATCAAATCAATTATCCTAAAACTCCATGAAGCCAATTATATTATCCAATTTCTTTTGGTTCCTAGTCACGTCGGTATACATGGAAACGAGGTCGCCGACAATCTGGTGAAATCCACATCTAATCTATTCCGCTGTCACTCAACTCCCTCGTTCTGATTTCATCCCAACTTTAAGGTGTCATATATCCAATCTCTGGTCCACATATTGGTCTAATCAAACAGCAGAGTTTGTTACCAGATACAAAATCATTGCACCAAACACTCTAAATAAAACATGGTTCAACAACCTCAATTTACCTAGGTCAGCTATTATCCGTTTCAATCGTCTACGTACTGGTCACACTTTATTACCTTCCCACGCTTACAAATTAGGGCTAAACGATTCACCACTCTGTTCTCTACATCCCAACGAAAGTGTTTGCGATCTCCCTCACCTCCTATTTGATTGCCCTTCTCTGCACGTGAAACACATTATTTTGTTTAATTCCCTAAATCCATTAATATTCCCCTCAATCTTTCCTTCATTATCAACTGTAATTCTGAATACGTCGTCAACATAATTATCAACTTTATCTTGGAGGCTGGTTTTACCATATGATTCTTATGATAATACATATTTTTAGTTTTTGTTTCTCATTCTATTTTTATTGTTAAATTAGTTTCTTTTGTATATAAATTTGTTGAGCTGTAATAGTATGACTAAAAGCTAAATAAAAAAATAAAAAACTATTGGTCACATTTAACTTCGATTTATTAAATATATTTTCCATTGTTCGTAATTTTTGTTCAAAATAATATCATATTCATGTTTATATTTACAGTATTCTACAATTGTATAAATATATTTCAAATCACAAAATAAGTTAAAATCTGACATATACAATTTTCTCCTTTTTAAAACAAAAACAAAAAAAAATGACTGAAATCTGACTATTCTACTAGGCGTAATTGTTTTGCCTATAATGTAATTTTTACTTATCAAAATAGTGACACTTTATTTTTTTCTGTACGGCGTTATTGACATGTGAATGCATGTGTGAAAGATGTTTGTCAAATTATTTTTCAGACAGTTATAGCTCTCAATATTGTGTATGCGCATGTAGTATATGTTGCATCTCCCAACATATTATTTGTATTTCGTACTATTATAAATTATTTATTATTTTTAATTATTATAAATGTTATTGTTTTGTAAATAACATTATGTAGGTACATTGGTTTAATTTTTTAATTATATTATTGTTATTCTATGTTATCCTGTTTTACACATTCACCATTTATGTTAATTATTTATTATTTGCTATAATTCTGGCGCTGTTGGTCATAGATAAACCGTTACATTTTTCTTCATGGTTTTTTATGAGTGACACCAAACAATTTGCAATGTTAGAAAAAATTATTTCTTTATTTTATATACATAACTATTAAAGATTATTATTTTAACATAGGTAAAATTATTTTAAAATTATTATAATCATTTTCACAGCTAATTATTATGTTTATGAATATTTTTTTTAATTTAACTTTAAATAAATAGAATACCATATATACTATACCAGGGGTCTTCCAAGTTTTTTATTTGAGTGCCATATGAAAAATTAAACACTTAGTGGGATAGTATATAAACACTAATTATTTTTAATTTTTCAGAAGTATAATATATATATATTATATATAATAAATAGTTGTTAGAAAAGGCAAAGGAGAAAAATACGGAAATTTAATATATACAAGAATTAAATATATATATATATATATTTGATTCATAATTTTACATAGTTTGTGCCTACAAGAAAGCCAATTTCCAAATCCATTCACAATTTGCTAGGTAGTAAAAACAATGGTCTCGATTCTTTTTAATTAAAAGAAATTTTAATTTCATTTTGTATCTCAAAAAATTGTGATAAAATAATGGTTGAGTCATTAAAGTACTAAAAATATGGTATATCTGGGTTCATTCCACGTCAGTTCAATCAAACCATTTCACCCATCATCTCAGATTTTTATAAAACTTGGTATGTTTGTTTTATTGTTAGTTTTTTTAGTGAATTCAGGAGCCTAAATTACAAATTAAATAACATATGTCATGTTGTAAGAAGGTTATATACCACACAAATAACATGTGCTTTTGTATGAAATAATAATGACGTAATATTTTTTCTACCTTGAAAATGATTATTAAATTTTAAACAATTGTTTACTCCAAATTAATAGATACATAAAGTTAGCATAACCATTTAAGCACAATCAATTCATATGGTATCGATAATTTTGTGCAAATTATGTGCACTAATCGCGAATTTAGTGTACTTATATATATTTTTTTTATTAAAAGTTGTGCCAGCTTAAACTCAAAGCTAGCACAAACTTTTTAATTATCGTCCGATTTTGATAAAACCAACGCTATAATTTTGTGCAATTTATGTACACTAATCACGAATTTTGTGCAATTATATTTTTTTTTTATTAAAAGTTGTGCCAACTTAAACTCAAGCTACCACAACTTTTTTAATTATCGTCTATTTTTAATAAAACCAACGCTATAATTTTGTGCAAATTATTTTTAATTATCGTCTATTTTTAATAAAACTAACGCTATAATTTTGTACAAATGATGTGCAATTTATGTAAACTAATTGCGAATTTTGTGCACTTTTATTTATTTTTACTAAAAGTTGTGCCAACTTAAACTCAAGCTAGCATAACTTTTTTAATTATCATCCCATTCTAATAAAACCAACGCTATAACTTTGTGCAAATTATGTGCAATTTATGTGCACTAATTGTGTACTATGGATCGATAATAAAATATATTTTAAGATATATTCTATGCATTTACGTCCACTAACTCACTTATATTTATTACAAATGACCAAAAATAGTTAAATAAAAATATAATGCCATTAAGTTTCAATTTATAAAAATGGACACGTATTGAAAATGCAGTTTTATCTTGTCCAAGTGTTAGAAATTCTGATCTCTGAATAAATACTACGTTAAAAATTATAAGGCTCCTTTAATAACGAAATAACTGGGAAAAGAGGGAAGGTACAATGGGCTACCCATTAAAGGACCATACAACATAAAAAAGTCATTTTTTAATTAAGTGTTATTATTAGTACAAGTGTGTATAAAAGAAAAATGCGACAAACAATTGTCTACGGCCATTCGTTTTTGAATTACAGTGTTATGAAAATCACTAAATATTTACTAAATATTAATTTGGGGAAACATATATTTACATATCTGTTATCATTTAATATGTATCAACGACATGACAGTGATAAAAACATGTTCCTATAAATAAACAAAACTAGCAAAAAAAGATGGCACAACTTTTGATTAAAAAAAATTATATATATAAATGCAAAAAATAATACTTGTATAACATGTGTATTGTGAATTATACTCATAAAAAATAGTAAATTAATAAATATAAGTGGGTTAGTGAACATAAGTGCATAGAATATATTTTAAAATATATCTTATTATCGGACGATAGTGCACATAAATTGCATATAATTTGCACAAAATTATAGCATTGGTTTTATTAAAATCGAACGATAATTAAAAAAGTTGTGCTAGCTTTGAGCTTAAGCTGGCACAATTTTTAATAAAAAAAAAAATAAATGCACAAAATTCGCGATTAGTTTACATAAATTGAACATACTTTGCACAGTATTATCGATACCTTACGAATTGATTGTGCTAACTTTATGTATCTCAAATTAATAATGTGTAAACCATCAGGTCATTCCCTTGTTTATTATCAATAGTATCTGTGAATAATTTGATAAAAAATTTTCCTCTAAAATAATAAAAATGATAATAGTAAATATGCAATTTGAATTAATAAGAATAAGAATACGCGTGTATAGTTAATGTATTAATTTTAGCAAAAGTACCTACTTATTAGTATTTTCCATTGTGTATTATATAATATTAAGCATTTAACATCGTTATATATTAAACATAGGTAACCAAAATGAGTAATTCAAGAAGCAAAAAAAAATAAAATAAAATAAAATTCGTAACAGAATCATGTTCAATACCAATACAATAAAAAAAACCAACAATAAAACACACCTTTGGGACTTTTATTGAAATCTAAACCATCTTGTGATATTTAGGATTGAAATATTGTAACCAAAATTAGGATAGAATTTTGTATAGTTTGAAATAAAATTATGTGGTATTTCTAAGCAAATTTAAATTTTCCTATTTTTAGGAATACTCTAATGAAATTACTACCAATTACTAATTTTTAAAACAGAAATATTTTCTATCTACATATTAATTTTGTTAAATTATTCCCCTGTTCAAAATTCTAATTTTAACAAAGTAAAAAATTTTAACTATAGGTAGAGTATTATTTTACTGTAATGCTCATTAGATTTGAATTAGTATCAAAAATATTACTTTATTCTACTCTTTGTAGGTACAAGTAAATTATAGATTTAAATATAAATATATATTATTATATAGTATATTTAATTGACAGAATTTAAAAGATTATTTATTTTTATTTTTGTTTCAGGTCTGTTGCTAATTCTGATTTTGATTCTAACATTCATAAAAAGTCATTTAAATGTGATATTTGCAAACATTTATTTCTATGGAAATCAAATTTAAAATCTCACATGTTTATTCATACTGTCAAGAAACCTTATCAGTGTAATATTTGTGAAAAATCATTTTTAAAAAAAGGGAATTTAAAATCTCACATGGCTAATCATACCGGAAAGAAAGTACATAAGTGCGATATTTGCAAAAAATCATTTCCACAAAGAAAAAGCATAAAAGCTCATATGGTTATTCATACTGCTGCAGAAAAACCAAATAAATGCAATATTTGCGAAAAATCATTTTTAAGGAAAGGAGATTTAAAATCTCATATGGTTATTCATTCCGGAAAGAAACTACATAAATGCAAAATTTGCGAAAGATCTTTTTCATGGAAACGAGATTTAAATAGGCATATAGTTGTACATACTAGAGAAAAATTATATAAATGTGATAATTGCCAAAAAGTATTTTCACAAAAACATAGTTTAAAAATTCACATGGTTATTCATACTGAAGAGAAACTACATAAATGTGATATTTGTAAAATATCCTATTCATCAAAACGAGATTTAAATATACACATGGTTATTCATACTGGAGAGAAATTATATAAATGTGATTTTTGTGAAAAACCATTTTTATGTAAATCAAATTTAAAAGCTCACATGGTTATTCATACTGCACAAAAAATACATAAATGCGATATTTGTGAAATATCATTTTTAAGAAAAGGAGATTTAAATAGACACATGATTGTTCATACTGCAGAAAAACTTCATAAGTGCGATATTTGCGAAAAATCATTTAAATGGAATGGAGATTTAATTAGGCACATGATTTCTCATACTAACGATAAACCATTTAAATGTAATATTTGCAAAAACTCATTTTTATTAAGCGAGAATTTAAAAGCTCATATGGATATTCATACTGCACAGAAACTGTATAAATGTGATATTTGCGAAAAATCATTTTTTTGGAAATCTAATTTAAATGCTCACATGGTTATTCATACTGCAGAGAAACTACACAAATGTAATATTTGCAAAAAATCGTTTTCACAGAAAAAAAATTTAAATAGGCACTTAATCTCTCATACTAATAATAGACCATTTAATTGTGACAGCTGTCAGAAATCATTTTTAAGGAAAGGAGATTTAAATAGGCACATGGTTGTTCATACTGCAGAAAAACTTTATAAATGCGATATTTGCGAAAAATCTTTTTCACAGAAAGGAAATTTAAATAGGCATACAGTCATTCATATTAACAATAGACCATTTAATATTTGTAAATAAATATAAGAATATTTAAGGAAATCAATTTTAAAATATCGCATGGTTATTCTTAATGCAAAAAAACTCCACATAATTAAATACAATATTTGTGAAAAATGCGATATTTAATAAATTTCATTTTCACAGAAAGAAGGTTTAACTAACATGATTATTGATTACATATATCAAGCCAAATAGATAATAAAATGTGAATTTTGAATAAAAATATTTTAATAAAAGGAAAGCATTGTCAAGGAAAACTTTTATGATTCGCCTCCAAAATACCTATCATTTTTTAATTTTAAGTTTCTACAAAAGTTTGTAAGTTTTCAGTTAATACAATGTAATTATAAATTAAATAATCAATTTATATATCTTGTATACTAAATAATGTGATAACTTTTATATAACGACTTTCAATTTATTGTTATAACATTTAATTTTGTTCAATCCAGATCAAACGAAAAAATTATATATAATATAATAATTTTACAATTTATTATCAATAATATGTTGAAAATTATTATTCCATCATATTTAGTGCATGGTTGGAGGACTTACTAAATTATCCTCTTAGGATCATGGATAATTGGGTCGATCAGGTCATCAAAGTTTTTACCTATTTGCCTACTTTCTTAAATTTTTTAATAAGCTATAAATACCTGTTACTATTTTTATCGCTCTTAAATATACAGCTTTTTTTTGGAAAGAACCACTGCTTACCCTCCCCCCTTTTAGATCTATCATTGGGTAAGCTATTAAATAATATATATACGAATATACAAGTGCACAAAGATAAATTTGGTAGATTCACTACAACCAGTATGTATATTGCAATACATTGTTTAAATAATCTGCAAACTCTTTTTGGGCTAGTGAAAATTCTAAAACTAACCTGGCACTGATTTACTAGTATTATGAAGTCTTACAAGCTGTGTTTAAAGAGGGTTAAATAAGTGGGCAGATAGTTACCAAATGTAAGCAAGGCGGAGAGAGCAATGGCAATGATAATATCAATATATTCTATGGACTATGATTCAATGATAATATACCATTGTAACCATGGTTGAAATATACCAGGCAAGGGCGTAGGTATAAATTTCCTATGGGAGGGGTTCAAAGTAGGAACCATGAGCCCCTAGAAAGAAAAATATGAAAATAAATTACCCAATATAATATATTATGTACTGTGTAGGTTATTTTAGTTATTTAATATAGTAGGTAGACTATAATATAGTAGTTTAGACAGTGGTGACTCGTGTATATGTGCACTACCCAAATCCCATATAAAACCATTTTAAGACTATTATAAGAAAATTAATAAAATAATATTATATATTATTATAATACAGAAGTATTGTATGAATAATATGTATATTTTATTAGCTAAGAAATTTATAGTATAGCTATATATGTCGTTAATATTGATAA
>JAIPRL010009144.1:0-12998 GCA_025469235.1 Pemphigus obesinymphae | reverse complement strand
GTAAACTTGTTCACCAATTCAAACATCTTTACATTTTTTAAATCGAACGAATATAAGTACCTTAAAATTTGTCAGTCGCTTAGGTCGTTTTGATGAAAAATTGATGAAGCAGAGAGCCGCCTTAATCTTGAAATTTACACCAAATATGTAATTTAGTATTTATATTTACGGTGATTATATTTTTAAATGTTTTTTTTTTTTAATTTTGAGCTATTTTTAGATATTTTAGATTTTGAGGTTTTTAAGGCTAAACAAGGATTAAATTTAAATATTTCTGAAAAAAAAAAAGACATTTGGAGATATTAATACAAATGATTATGAAATTGAGATTTTAAAACCTGGAAAAAATTAATATAACGTTATAGTCGTACATTACAATTATTTAACTACAATAAAAAAAAATCGACTGTTAACAATAATTTTAAATTCTGACCATAGAGGGAGATAGTGGTTTTCAATGTTTATTTTTTTTATTTTTAAATCCTTGTGCATGTCTCACATGTAACATTGTAATTTTGTCTTAGGAAATTAATCCTTTTCACAGTTATATTTTGTTTAAAACTATAATGCGGGAATATAATAAAATACTGCAGCAGCTTTCAGTTTATTTCTAACCATATTTAATTCTTATTCTGGAAAATACTAATTTTCAATTGTTGTATTATGATATAAATACACAAATTATACATTGAGCATTCCAATTTTAATTGTGTGCAGGTAAATGTATTTTATTGTGTACAATTAATTGTGCATTATTAATTGAAAATCAGAAAAAAATTCGAGTTGGTACAATATGATAGATAAAATCTATAACTCGAAATTATATTATTGAATGTATAAGTTTTACAGTAGGTAATAGTTAAAAAGATACTACACAGCCATTTTAGCAGTATTAAAATACATCCATTCTCTATAACTACAACTTCTCTCTTAGTAATCACAGAGTCAACATTTATACAAAATATGAAATATGAGAATAGTAACTATGCCGTAGAGTGGAGTTTTTTTAGTTAACATTTTTTTTTCATGTTTTTTTAATTTAAATTTTTTTAAATTTCACGATTTTCAATCACGGATTTTAGATTTTCAATGAAACGTATTAAAAAAACTTCAAGCACAGTAAATATTCTCATTTTTCATATTTTGTATACATTTTGACTCTGCGATTTTACAGAGAAAAGTTATAGTTATAGAGCGTGAACGTGATTTTTACACTGACACATGGCTATTTTTAAATTACTTTTAAAATATATTTAAATATTTTTAAATTGTTGGATTTTCACTTGAAATTTCATAAAAATTGTCTATACAAAACTCCTTGAAAATCGGGTGTGTAGAGTCCTCTTAAGTATATATTACGCCCAACTATTATAAACAAGGCTATAATATAAACACTCCTCCCACTACTTCAGTTATTTTCATTTAGAGCATTTTTAAAAATAATTTTACTTGGTGGTTTTTATAAGTATTTTTCGATAAAACCCGATAAAATTTACAGGGTAAAGTGTTTTTTGGCTTTTTTTTGGGGGGGGGGGAGGGAAGGTGTATTAAGAAAAACCAGACTATATCCAAAAGTGGGTAGTTTTTTTTTACAACAGAATTTTTGCCAACTTTAAAATAAATAGGTATTATTTATAATATTTTTTAAAAAAGAACTAAAACTACGTTTTTAAAATATACGATATTTATTCTATATTATAAAGGTAGTCTACACTTTTTATTAATTCATAAAAAAATGTAATAAAATGTTTTTTTTATACTGAGAATTTAAGATAATATAACATTATACCAAACTAAATTGTCTGTTAGTATTTTAGTAATGTATTTAATCAGGTAGGTATAAAAAAATAATTAATATTTATTTATTAATACATTTTTTTTTCACCTACTACTAACTATAGTATCTTCTATATCAATATAGTTTTATATATATATTTTGTACATAATTACTATACCTAAACAGTGCAAGTGAATATTTAAAAATAATAATGTAGGTACCTATTAATATAATATAATATATTATATATATAATATATATATACCTATGGGGCTTTATGTGTTGAAATAAAAACAATAAACTTACTTTCATAATTTTGTATCTGTGCATAATATCCAGATTTGACAAAACAAAATACAAATAAAAATATGAACAAACAATGTACACTATTGTAACGTCCCATTTTAAATAAAATAATTTTAATATCTTTATTCAAACTAAGAGTTTGTCATTATTATTATCCTTTTGTTCAAGAACAACAACTACACAGTTTGTTGTAGAGGCTACATTTATATAGGTGCATCGTCATATACATACACCTACTTATGTATACATTCTCTAATTAATCATCCCACCATAATTTACTGGTTATTACACGCTAAGTCCGTATATATATATATATTTCGTATATATTTTTATAAAATTTTCAAGGTTACAAACAATACACATTCATTTACGTTTAAAATACTATTATTAAATTCGACACGATTATTTAAATCTTTAATTGTTTTTAATTAACTCATTACTTGTTTTGATAGCCGTTCGATTAGTCTTTTGTTTCAGAATAAATTTATCAATTTTAATACTCAAAAGGAAAATTTGAATTTTGTTTTCCACATTTACGTCATTTACACGAACAGCAGTCTGACAGTCTGTACAACTATCTGAATTATTAGTTTAGTGGTTTTGCCATATTTTAGGAAAGATATCTATATAAATCAAATATAGTATTAAGCAGTATAGCCACTAGCCAGTAATATTAAGCCAATAATAAATACATAAATGAAACAAAGTTTTTAAGATGTAAACTTAATTTTATCTAACTTAATCTTGAATTTACAGTTAAGGGTTTTTTTGTTTTCATTTTTTTATCAAAGATTTTCATTATAGCTAACTAGTATACTCGTAAGATGTATGGACGCCCATAGTGTAAATTTCTGTGGGAGGGTAGGGACAAACTTCAGTCAAATTTTTAAATGTCCTTATTTTTTTGTTTAATACTAATATTTTTAATATCTACTAGTTTCCTCCCTTATCCCCACCCCCAATGTGTTCCCATACTCGTATAGGTACATTTAACCCATTAAAAATCAAATAAATATTAAAAAAGTTAATTTTGCGTGGGGAAAAAGTGTGAAACAAACGTTTTTATTTGATTTTTTTTTAACATTTCCAAGTTTACATACATGATGCAATAGTTTCAGGAGTTTTCGAATAAAGGCGAAACATGAACAAATGTTTTATCAATGGTTTTAAATTAAAAAATGTCTAATACGTTAAAATTTTTACAATAATTCTGTAACATTCTAACAAGTTATCAACAATATGTAATAATGTATATAGGTTTGTAATTTTGTTTGATATTGATGGAAAGATTTCTCCAATTATTGGAACTTATTTTGAATGCGTAGTACCTATAGAAAATTTTTCTCCAACACTCAAAAAACTAAAAAGTATAACTATCAATAATTTTTACGTTAAATAAAATATATAAAATATTTAAAAAAATATATCCAAATGCATATTTAGAATTTATGAAAATTGTTAATAGGTATAGTAAGTACTCCATATCAATTTCTAACTATGCCAATATTTTAAACTAATTTTCAACAAAGTTTTTAGAGTTTTCAATTCTATACTTAAACTATTTTTACACGAATGTTTAACACTATATTATATCATATTCGTTATTATTTGTTAATAATAATTATTATATCTTTTACCTACATTGTATAATTAATAAATGTATTACATTTAATTATATATTATTAATCATTACTGAAATACAAATAAAATTATAAAAATATCTTAATTATGACTCATGGTTTCTATGGGATATAACAAATCAGGAGTCAGAACAGGTGAATATATATGTAATAATAATCACTGTACCCGTTATATTTTGATTTAATTGTAAAAAATTCAAATAGGTAGGTACATATATTTATTACTTATTAGTTTTGTCTAACTATACCTACCATAAAACTAAATTAAATAATAGATATCACAGTTGAAAAACAATTAATATGGAGACCCAATATGTTGGACTTATTCATTCTAATGTCATTCATATTTTGGCCAAATGATTTGTTCAATCCATGAAATATAATTTGATATTCTTGTATATACACCTGGTGAATTTTGTTTACCACAAAATTTTCCAAACGATGTAATTCCTATTTGTGTATACATACATGTATATTTAGCGTGATCAATTTGAAGTGGACCACCGGAATCGCCCTATACAATTGTAAAAATTAGTTGAAAATATGTACAGTATATAAATCACTCTAAATTCTTACTCCACAAGTGTCTTTACCGCCTTCTAATAAGCCTGCGCATATCATACTGTCGTCATCTATTCCGTGCGATAGGTGACGTCCAATACTCGAAGAGTAACTGCTATCACACTGATTTATCGGAATAATTTTCAAAGTTACTTGTAACAAATCTGGGCTATTTGGCCTATCTATATATATTTTAACATAATAATGTAATACTTATGTGTTTATGAATAGAATAAAAAACTAACCATATCCATCTTGTCCCCAACCAGTAGCTATTGCCCTGAGCGGCTTCATTGATTTGTCTGTGTTGAGGCAAATAGGTCGTACGTATTCTGAGAATTCTACCTTTTTTTCTAAACGAAACAATGCAATATCATTGTAGATAGAAGGAGGTTTATAATTTGGATGTATGATGCGTTGTATTATTCTATAGTCTTTAGGTCTGGCATCATCAGTATCTGAGAGATAGTTCAGATCACCTAGACGAGCCCAAATCACATAATGCCTTAAAAATATGTACTTTTTAACATAATATTATTGATTAGCATATTTGTTTTATACTTACGAAGTACCAATTTTTTCACAGTGCGCTGCGGATAATATCCATCTATTACTGATCAGCGATCCACCACAAGCCCATCTATTGCTTTCTATTCTTTCATTATAACCCAACAGTACCTATAAAATCGTATACACGAGTACAAACAATCAATATATGCTTTTTACTAATAATTATTATTGAATACCATGTGTGGATACTCCTTTGAGTTTACCATTTTGCCACCAATAATATAGTTTCGGATATAATTACAATCTTTTACTCTGCTGTACTGACTGGTTGAATTTGATTCGAGTGATGAATTTTTTTCATTAGTATAAATTAATTCCGAATATGTATGGCACACTATATTTATTGGGAAATAAAAATAGATGTTAACGATCAGATAAGTCTTATTTTATGTTTGAATAATTTATGGTCGTGTTTAACTTTCATCGGCTTTAGTATGGTATGTTTGGACAGTCACAGACGGTTCAGATTTTCCTATTGCAATAATTTTAGTATTAGCATTCGCGTCATCTGATGGCGGACAACAAACTATTGGAATTGATCCATTAAACGAGCATAGTTTTGGTATAATATGTTTTTGAATATCTTTTATTACAACCTTACAGTTATGAATGTGCTGACAAGTGTAATCAGAAGAATTTTCATCATTATTTCTGCTGCAAATTTCACCTATATAACATACGTGCACCATAAAAATTAAGTTTATATTTTAAAATATAATTAATATCATAATGAATCGAAAACATATGAATATTTTAATTTTTAACAAAAATATTTAACGACTTTATTAAGCCTCCTTATTATAACTATTAAGAGAATTTATACCTACAACCATACAAATTTGTATATCCTATACAAGCAATTTTTCCAATTTATGAAATACATAAAAATAGTACTTTTGTTGTTTGTGTAAATTATTATTTAATATATTGTACTTGCAGGTAGTGAGTGACGTATATAATTGTGGGCCGTAGGGATAAAAATAAACTTTTCCTCCAGTAGCATTTTATTATATATACTTTTATTTATAAACATGATATATATTTATTACTTTTTTAAACCCCCCCTCAACCCTGTTTTTCTACAATGATGTCACTGCTTGCAGGTAAATAATATATTAAGAGATTATCCCGTATACCTAGGTAATATAGTAATTATTGTTGTCATTGCGAATTTTGATTTATTATAACTTACAAATAAAGTATTATTTACATTTTTTAATGGTTTGTATGTTATACTTCCTCATTAGTCATTTACTCATTAATATTTTGAATAAATTACGAATAGCTATTTTAATAGGATTTTAATGTTTAAAAAAAACCTTGTCTAAATTATATCGTAACGTTAACAAACAAACGAATAAATACTATAAATAAGAGGTGCCTATAACATATATATCATATTTAAAAAAAGCCATTATTTTTATTTACTATTTTATATAAAAATAAACAAGTAACAACACAATTTAAACATTTGCATATTATTCATGGTAAAATTATTTAGCGATTTTAATTATTATCATCGTAATTTCGGATATTCGATTTTCGTCCCGACAGGTTTTTTCTTTGTTTTCCTTTTGTTTATAGTGTAGTGTTTCACACACAACCAACACAATATGCGGCCATTACTGAACTCGATGAATTATTCAAGTGTTTTATAAAAATCGATTATGCTGCACCGTGTATAATATTACTACACTAGTTATCAACAATATTGTAAGTTTACAAGTTTTATTTATTAACAGTTTTTACAGTACCTATATGATAGACATATTCAGATATCAGTGAACGTTTGGAAAAAATCGACTTTTTGTATGTATAGGTACTTGAATAAAAAATAATAACCTTACCTTCATTTAATTGCAGTATCTGTGCGTAAAAACGGAAATTAACACAGCACAATATGAACCCAATTACTAGACCATGTACACTGGTATAACTTGTCATTTTAAATGAAACGATTAAAAATTATGTTTTAATAAATTAATTCTTATTTTCAAAGTATTTAAAACTAAATGATAGTTATTTGTTTTCGATAAATGACTTTGGTTTGTTTTAAAAAAGACACATTATAATGTATAATAATAATAAATGGTATACCTAGATATATTATATTATATTATATTTATTTTATTTATATATATATACATTCGCCGATTTACAATGCCACACAACTACTGGGTCTTCTCCTCGGATTGCAAATACATTGTGCAGTCATATTGCAAAGCTATGTGGGGAAAAAACAACTAGTTGTGCCCTCCCACAAAAAAAGCGAACATGTGCACGGGGACCTGTAATCTGAACACATACCTATATCCATTGGCCACTCTAACCGTACAATACGTATTATAGGTTATATTATTAATTGTTATTATGTCATATTATGTCCATACCAGATGAACCGGCGATTAGGTAAATAGTACGTGTGAAAATACGTTTTTAATGAAATTAAATTATGATAATTATCCGTTCGCATTATGGTTTTTGCGAGCGTGCGAGTCCTGCAGTGGCTCTAGTACATAGGTATCTATATATAATATTATATACATTTTAAACTCTATGATATTCAATTAAAATATATCAATAAATAAAAAATTATTTTATTTTTAAATATATGACAGACGTTGATGGACATTGTCCATTGAGGTCGATCCCCTTTCTGTCAAATTTAAATTTAAAAAAGGTCAATAACTCTCATTTACGTCAAACCTATTACTCTGTTGATAAAATCAATAACTGCAAATATTATTTTTATAAGCTTTCAACTTTATTATTTTAATATTCACAAATTTTTAAAAATATATAATATGTACCTACATTGTACCTACTATATTTATGGATATAAAACTTAAAAGTACCAAATACGAATTATGACCTCGAATCTGAATTGAAAAACAATAATTTTGAGTTTAGAATCGCAGTTGATAGGTCAAAATAACTAAAAATAACTTTAAAAAGTTCATCGTATACGTCAATTATGGATTTAAACTTTAAGATCAAAATTACTTTTTAAAAAAAACAAGGACTTCCCTTTTGGGATTCTCTCTGAAATTTCTTTCCGTTCCTATTCATCATACTAGAGACAATGCTCTTTTTTATATTCCATCCCACTCCACATCGTATGGTAATAACTAAGGCTCAGAAGTTGTTGCTTTGCATGTTATTTTGTGGGCTGTTCAATTTAATGCCAAGTAAACTGGAAATTAATTTTAAGATACTAGGTACGAAAAAAATATCAAAAGTTTATAGTGCATATTTTTGCAAATTTAGTGATATTTTAGTTTTAACAGAATTTTTTGATTTTACAATTTTTGAATCATATTTGTTGATTTATGATAATACAATTTAAAAATTCGTAAAATAAATATTTTTAATTAACTTCTCTTGTTTTTCAAATACCTAGTTGATGTAAAAAAAATGTTTTTAATATTTATATTTTTATATTTTATTATATAGAATAATGTTTAACAATAATAATAATATGTATAGGTATCGACTATTGTTATTCTATGGTTATTTTTGTCGTTTTCGTATATGGTACATCAAATTCATTAAAATAACTTAAATTAAAATAACACAAATTAACTCTGGGCTTTACTATATTAGTAGCCTTATAAAATTATATATATATGTAAAAAATACAATATGAGTGTATATTTTTAAAGCATTCTTGTAATTTTTTAAGAGCATAAATACAAGCACAATTAGAACTTTTTAAAAGCATTAGGTAAATTCCGAGCCCTAGTAATAATCATTCATTGCATAGAATGGTTCGCCTCACTAATAGTTATTTATTTAAAAAATATTGTTTGTTCTTTTGTCATTCTAATTACTGTTATCTTTGTTTTTGTATATAATATTTTTTCTAATTTTTTGGAAAATACTGCCCGGTTGTACTTTGATTAATAATAAATAAATAAATATATATCTGTTATACATTAGGGATACATATTATAGAATATTTATATACGACGATAATTTATTTTGTAGAAGTATAACTTTCATTATATAACTCGTATTTAGGATCAAAATTTTAATTATAATTTTTTGGTATGCAATACGAAATTTAAGAAAAAATGGAGTTTGGATTTATTGAATTTTAAAATGGGCAATATATTGGTCTAGATTTAGTTTTTATTGAATCAAACTAACTAGTCCTATACTCCTATATCCATAATATGTTCAATAATTATTATCAATATGAACATAATATATTAACCAATTTTAGAGGTTGTTACCTAATTGGTATTTGGTTCCCGTTTTGCTTCCATTGTTATCTATTTATTAAAGTAGTAGCCGAGTTGGTTTCCATTTATTTATTTTTTTAGATACAAACGGGCAGATACCCATTTACAAAATATTTAATTGATTTTATACATAATAATTTCTGAATATTTAAAGAAAATATTCATATATTCGACAAGAATATGTATATAATGATTAATGAAAAATCATATAAATATAAAAGTAACTTAAATTCATTTTAGATTATATTTAGCCATATTAGTTTCTGTTTGGAAATGGATTAATTTGGAGCTTCTCAATATGTTAACAAAGTAAAATATAAATTTAATGTTTAAATTTTATCAGAAAATGTAAATGTTACATTGTTATATGTTACAAATGTACCTACGCAGTGTGTCGACACCAGGGGTGGGCCCGGTAGGGCAATGGCCCTACCTGAAACTGCCTGGCCTTACTACTGGGCATTAATCCGGCCTTAAATAATATATTATGGTCATATTTAATGAGCAGAAAAAAATTATAATATTTTACCATCGAAACACTAAAATATGTTATAAACAGTAATAAGTTCATTGCTCATATAATTTGTTTTTTTTTTTTTTTTTAGACTCATATTCAGCCGAAAACCGATTCAGCCAAATGGGAACCCATTCGGCTATTCTCATTTCAGATATACTTAATTAATATTTTAAAGAAAACCTATGGGGTTAGGTTGTCTCCTAAATATATTGTTTCTTGCGGGGGCGGATGTGAAGCACATTTAAGGGAGGCGAATATGAATAATTGAAAAATAAAAGGCTAATCCCTATTCAAAATAAATTTTATACTTCTCAAATAATAATAAAAAAAAACCTCAATGGGGATGTGATCAGTGGCGTATTTACGGGGAGGGGGATTTGGGGGATAGATCCCCCCCTTGCACTTCGACTTTTAATTTTTTTATGGAAATATATAGTGAAATGAAAAAATATATGCCTAAGGGGGGGGGGATAATATATATTTCCATAAAAATAAAAATAAAAATCATAAAATGATATAATTCATAATACCTGTGTTACTATAGATAATAAAGAAATGGTTTCCATTCAATCGATTTATTTATAGAATATAGATAACAGCACGCCCGCACCGTATTCGTGAACCGCATGATCACCTCGGTCACCTTATGATTAATTATATTTTCATACGAATTGCTTTTTTCTCAGCGCTCGTAACGACTATTAAACATGAATCCATCGATCAATAATAATAATTTAACGAATTTCTATTATTCCACTGTAATAATATAGAATGATTTTAGTGTGGGTAGTTTTTCAGTTTGTTGAGTTTTCGTGGTCTTAATCGATATTTATATTTTTGCATTTTATACAAATAAGTAGGTATAGGCGTTTAAAGAAATAACGAATTAAATTTTGACGACCAAGTAATATAAAAAGTACCTATTAAAAATAAATAATATAGGTACTTATAACCTACTAATATTTTAATTATAAATTATAAAAGTTTTGGTCATTGGATCAACAAATAGACGAATATTTTTACCCATAGGCAGGTATCTAATTTAAGAAAAACCAAACGCTCCAGGATATGTCTATTATATTTAGGTATATATTATTACATAGGAATAGTCATGTGGTGGATTTGGGGAGGGACGGAGCTACTATTCATTTTGTTCACGTTTAACAGAGCACCCATTAATTTATTTATCAGGGAACGCAAGGGACGCAGTGTTTGTTTTAATTTTTATTTAAAATTTTTAAAAATTAATAATTTTTTTTTTTTTGGAAAAATCGTGAAATTACGAAAATAAATGTTTCTTGTCCTTATCACATACTCGTATAATAAGTTTTAGATAAAAAAAACATGATATAAAATGTTGAATAGTTGATCTTATTAAATCATATTGGCGTATCATATGTATATAGGTAGCCGAAACTTAATTTCGGTGTACTTACGTTTACAACTTCCTCGATTATTCGTTTAAAAGGAAAAGTGTTAAAATCATTTTATATAAGAAGAATATGCTCAAACTATGCTATCTTGAAAATATCTAACCCCACCCCCCTTCCAAACAATGACGTAAAAAAATTTTGGATTTTTTTTTTCTATCCATGTTATATTATAATAATAATCTAAAATGTTTTTAAAAACGTCCCCTCTGGTTAAGAAACTTTGGATAAGGGGTGCGGGGGACCCACGGCGTACTTTTTCTTTAACGACATGTCCCGGAACGCAGATTTTTTAACTAAGCTCAGAGTCCGTCCTTATTTTTTTTTCCAATTTAACCACCCACTGAGAATAGTCAGTATTTATTTAGGTATATATAACCTCTGGCGAAACTCTGGATAATTCAGCTATATATAGGTAGACATTATAATTATTTATCCCTCTTCGAGGGACACCTGTAGAAGTAACGCGTTGATTTGTCCAGAGAGATAGTGTTCATATTCAATTGTTTATGCGTACGGCCTGATAGAAAAGAGTAAAACCGCAAGAAGTAATAGTGGTTTAGTAAAACCATAAGATTTAAGTTTATCGATCAAAAGTTTATGATTAATCCTATCAAAAGCTTTCTCCATATCGTCTGTATAAATCACATTTGTTTGTGATTGATATTGTATATTAAACGAGCTTAAAATATTTTGTTTGCGAATATATGCATAAGTTTGTTACTGTTGATTTATTTTGTCTAAAACCATATGTTGGTTATTTGATAATATAGTTGTTCGCATAAGGGCGTAATGATTTTATTGACCATTTTTGAAAATATTTTTGGTATAATTGATAATTATTTAGAAACGGGACGATAATTATTTATTAAACGTTTATTGTCTTTTTTGAAAACTCGAGTTAAGAATAAGGATTTCCATTGATTTGGGAAAACACCTGATGAGGATATAAGGATTTGTTAAACATGTAAGTAATGACTGGATAGTAAGTATAAATACGCATTTATTTAAAAATATTGGGGAAATTTCATCAGGGCCGCCGATTGCCGTTTTATAAGAAATATTATAAAATTCGTTAAAATCATCTGTTTGTTTTATTTCGATTTTACTGACGGGATTCATATTATTTTTGTCTGAAATAGTTTGAGGGAAAACTGCGTGTTCTCTGAAATATACATATCAGAAAAATAATCTTTAAATAAATTTACAATATCTTTCCCATTATCCACTTCTTTATTTAGGTAGGACATTACATTAGGCAATTTCAAATTATTTGTATTATTATTATTTATGAATTTCCAAAAAAATTTTGGATTATCTTTAATTGCATTTTGTGAATTTTGGATATACCTATATAATCTCGATTTCTAGAATATTTACACTTCGCGTGTTAAGTCCGAGAATATAGTATAATTTTCAATGTTGTTTGTGTGTTCATAAATTTTATGAGCTATCTTTTTTTGTTTTATAAGAATTTTCAATTTCTTACTGAACCATATGGGAAAATGTTCGTTACGTTTTTAAATTTTCGGAATAAATAGGTATCCATAACTAAGTGAATGTGTTAATAAAATAAATCCAAACAACTTTCAATGTCTTTACCATAAAATAAATTAATAAAATTAACATTTTCTGCAAATAAAAGTAGGTAACACTAATTGGTGGATGGAGTATATATATCAATTGGCATGATTGGATTCAGTGGCATAGCCAGAGGGGCCATGGCCTCTCCCATGGGCCTATTTTTTTTTTAAAGCAATTTTATATGATCTAATTTTAACAATAGTAGCTTTATAATTAGGTATAGTATAAGGTCTATGGCTTATTTATTATTAACGTACTTAACGCATGTTTTCACGATAAACCTAATTATGTTTTTTATTATCTTATCAATAACCAAAACTTATGTTTGTTAAATTCAGTAACCAAGTTTCATTAGGTTAACCACGATAA
>JAIPRL010009143.1:0-18390 GCA_025469235.1 Pemphigus obesinymphae | reverse complement strand
ATACGTAAAAATAAAAGTATTCTTTAAAAGACTGTCTATAAGTTAATAAAAATAAAATGATGGTGTCAGTTTCTTATAACAATTTTATAATAATTTTTTCTCTATTAAAGAGTTCCGTACAAATTCCGAAAATTGTCGTATAAATTCATACAAATTACGTACTAAATAATTGTGCAAAAAAAATTCAAGAATTGTTATTTTTTATCGGAGGGGGGGCTGGAGTAACGTTACGCCAGCCCCACCCATAAAAAATGAATTTTTCTCTATTAAAGAGTTCCGTACAAATTCCGAAAATGTTTGTACAAATTCATACAAAGTACGTACTAATTATTGGTGTGAAAAAAATCGAGAATTTCATGGTGGGGGGGGGGCTGGTGTAATGGACGTGAGTGATTCTGGTTTTTTTACGGATGTGCGAACTTTTAGGCAGGCTAATTTTAACATTTCACCTTGCCATTTTTTTTTTTTTAAATAAACACGCGCACGCCGGACACTAAAATACTTCGTCGGGCACTCTTTTCACACACCGACCGACCTGTGTATGTTATGTGTTTATAGTACTCAACCGGAGGTGGACAGATTCGCCGAGTAAATCCTGTAAGTTCTAGTATATAGGTGGTGTGTGTATTTGTGTATATATGTGTGTGTGGTCGGATTTAGACTTATGGACAATAAGGTAACTCTAATAATGGTAACTAAATAGGGTAATAAATTAGTATTGCTGTATTGCTGATATGGATAATAAATAATAATAATATAAATAACAATAAATAAATAAAAATCACAGCAACAAAGATATATAAATATAATAATAAATAGGTACTCAAAAATAAATCACGGAGCGTAGACTCCGTAAAATTGTCAAACAACAATTAACAGATTCAAAAATAAATATAACGAAAATGGATATTAAAGCCTTACAAGTATAAAATTTACAAGGGCAATTTGTGCCGATGTGCTTAATATAAAAATGAACTGTAATTGATACAAAAAAGGCTATTTAAGCCTACACAATATTACGGAAATTGGGGCCGAAAAAACAATATATCGATAATTTGCACAGTGGTAAAATTGTATATAGGTACGTACACTCAGTACAGGTCTAAATCGCACGGTGAATGGAGATAGACGACTACTATGGTATGTCACACGACGTTGATCACAACAGGACTGAATTTCAAGACAATAATATATATAATTCACGAAAACAGATAAACATTTACTTAAACATATCTGATTTGTGTGTATGTGTATGTGTGTGTGTAGCTGGTCGTGCGATTAAAATAATTACTGTAGGTGATATCGGCGGCTGGTAATTATTATTATATTAATACATCGGGGAGGTGACAATGCATATATAAAATATATTATTACAAAAATATTACATATTATTTACATTTAAAAATTAATGTTTATATAAGTTAGTAATGACGGCGTATTAATGGAAGGTCTATTATTAATATTTAAATGACATCCTGCCATATTCAAACGACATGCATGCCCTCATGTAATTATTTAATATAAACATGTAATATAGGTACCGAATTATTCTTTGTCACGGAGGCGATGTATGCTATCATCGATCCTATTTATTTTTATTTGGATTGTTTTTCATAAGTCAATCCGAGTTTTACAAAAGTCGGATTTCGCAGTACCAATTAAATAACATTAAAAATATTTTTATATCTGTATAGAATGTTTTCATATATCTGTATATATTAAATCCTATATGTTCAGACACTCGGGTCTCGGCTATACGTTGGTGACTCTCCTGGAAAATTGATGGCCGGCCACAAAACTTTTTTGTTTAGTATAATATCATAAACTCAATAGGTTTAAAGTTTTCCAATATCTATTATAACTCGTATATACAGGGCAATAGCAGATCCAGAAGAGCCTTGGAGCCTCGGTCCCCCAGATATTACTTTTTCTTATGATTGTCATATATACCTAATACTTATATATGACTATATTATCTATACACCTTAAATATAATATATATGAATGTACCTATATATTTTGTATTTACCAAAATTTGATTGTGACACGTGAAACGTATAGCTCGTTATTGGTTAGAGGAGTGGTATAATTAATTATAAGAACAGATCATATTAATCCGATAGAAGGAGGAATATTCAAGGTATAGATAATTGTGCTAGATAGTAGCAATAACTGGATCCACATTAATTGAGCCTAATTTAAATTATTATTTTATATATATTCATCGAACGATCTTCAACTACGCAAAGTTAGCATATTTTACACTACAACTATAGGTGTTTTAGGTCGAAAGAATAAGGGTAAATAATAAAGGTAATAAAGAAACGAGGGTCGGGAACGCATTATATATTTGACCATCTTTTCGCTACTGTTAGGTAGTTCATTGTCAAACTCGGGTACAAATACCCTTAGAACCCTTCTTCACAAAGGACATCTTAATATCGCCCTTCACTTTTTAACAGTTATGCGTCCTATATCCATTATACTCTACGTCGTATTATTCTCGTGTTATTTCACTCTCGATTATATGTGTGATTTCAATATCAATATATACCCGACTACTATTAAAATTTCGTACATCCCAGGTCGTGCATACTTTCCCCGAACTTTCTCCACTTTACTCTAATCTTTCTCCTTCTCTTTTTTGATCTTCTATATGATAAACGATAATAGCATAGAATTAAAGGTTTAAATTATATAATTATTAAAATTGTTGGCCCCCTTCTCATATTCACTCTCGATCTGTACCTCATACAGGGGTGGTGAAAAGCATTGGTGACGTAGACCCACTCTTACGCCAGAATTTTCAGTGTATTATATAAGGACGGTATACTTTGAAATATGAAAAATATTGTGTTAAATATATACCAAGATCTCGAAATTGGTAGTTTTTACATTTATATTTAACATTGCACATAATATTTTGAAAAATATTTTTTATGTATCTATCTACAGAGTGATAGCATATAATATAGGTAGGTCGTAAGTATATTATATATGCAGTTATTATTTTACACGTATGGTGTGAACTGTATAATTACTATTATTGTTCTATATGGGCGTTTAACTAGGAGCGGAAATAAGAGGGACAGTGGTTATTTTGAATTTCGCAGACGATCGTCCCGTTCAATATCTTTATCGTCTATAATCGGGGCAAGTTGTATTAAACACCGTGATGATAACAAGTGTTTTAATAAGTTCACAAAAATATTTTTGCTGTATAATTTTAATAATTTTTTAAGGCGTTTTCTAATTCATCGAGAGTTAATGGATCACTTATAGTAGGTACATGATTTTTTACTGTGTCCAATTAAATGATACACATATGATATAACTACTTATAAACGAGTCAATGATGGAAAACGAGCGAACCATTCATTTTCATCGACAAATAAAGTAGATACTCTATGGTTTTGGCGCTTTTCTAAATTCTCCGCAAACGCATATAATATAATAGTATTATATAATAGTATTATTTTTGGGTTTATCTACCATGTGATTTATTAAATTTTTTTTTAAGCCTTTGCAAAATCGTGTTTTTAAACGTTAGCTTTATTCGATCATGGCGCAAAAACTTAGTTTCGATGTTATAGCGATTTCAAATTTGCAATTTCACTCGTATCTATATGTATCGTGGCGGACGATAATACTAAGCTCTCAACACTATATATTTACTAATATATAGGTAAGTATCTGGGTAGGTATTCGCACTGATTATAAATTATAAATACAATGTATTTTATAATCAATTTTAGGTATTAATAAGGTACTATTAAGGTAGGTACTAATTAATTACAAATTAATAAAATTTGACATTTACAAAAATATTTTTATAGACTGATTTTTACTTAAGTTTTTTTCCATATGCATTTTTAAATTTAGGATTTTTTCGCTAGATTTATAGTTGAGTTTTTTTGGGAGACTTATTTTTCTTTGGCTTATGTTTTTGTTATCTTACAGAATATATGATTAATCTAGATATGTTTGATTACCGGAATTTCCAACCAAAAACTCGCGATTTTAAATAACGGCTAAAATAAAAAAAAAGTCTTTAAAGCATGTAAAAAAAACATCATAAAAAACCCGTTTTTATACAACTATTTAAAAGTTCTTTTTACAACCCTGCCCATATGGTACTTCACCGTTATTTTACTGGTGAAATACTATTGTTGCTATTATTATTATAGGTATAGTAAATATTTTGCCCTTATATTAGGTAGATAATTAATTTTAAAGACATGAGTATTATATTGAAGCGAGATTATGTTGCCTAGTTACCAATATTAGCATATAGTTAGTTTATGAATCATAGTACTTATAATATCTACTTATTGATAAACACATCTATTAAATATATACCTACCTATTTATTTTTGATTAATTTTGGATTATAAAAAAAAATGAAAATAATGTATAAAAAAAAAAATAATAATGTCTTAAATACCGAACCTCATCTGAATCCTGACATTGCTAATACTAATGAAACTATACCTTATAGTTCAGATATTATTGATATATACGAATCATCGGTTAACATAAATTTGAAGGTAAATTACTCATGAAGAATTGAAAAACACTGCTTATTAAATTCATATAATAATAAAAGATCTATTGACAAAATGGTTGAATAAAAATAAAGTTGCTTTTGACGTTTTCAACAATAGCTATATTATAAGAACTATTCCCGAAAATATAAATAAAAGAAGAATATCTATCATATATTATTTAATAATATAAATTGAAGAATATATTAGATTTCTCACCAATAAGCAATATTTATGTAGAAACGAATTTGCAATGAGCAATTTTCATTTGTTAGAATTTTAATGAAAATAGTTGATACCGATAGTAATCAAAAATGTTTTTGAAAATATTTATTGTTAATTTTAATAATTATTATTATAAGTATATTGTAGTATTTTCAATAACGTTATGTTTATGATCTTTTAAAATGCCCTTAGGTTAAAAAATAATAGTATTTTCAAAAAAATAATATACGTATACTTAATTATAGCTGTATATCTCAAAATATGTTATATGACTCGTACATAAAAAAAAAAAAAAAAAATGCGTTGCAAATGATATTCACTCAATAGAGACGCTATCTATTAATAAATATTTTTGAAAATTTTGAACTTTATTAATAGACAATAAAATATGAGC
Source organism: Pemphigus obesinymphae (assembly GCA_025469235.1). Classification (NCBI taxonomy): domain Eukaryota; kingdom Metazoa; phylum Arthropoda; class Insecta; order Hemiptera; family Aphididae; genus Pemphigus; species Pemphigus obesinymphae. Next base: position 13,227 of record JAIPRL010009143.1, on the reverse strand, counting down.
TAAAAGCGTGATAAAACTGTAGAACATTAAATAGTCAGATTTGAATTCTGAAAATTGTTTTGATTCATCAGTTTATCTTCTAATAATCGGTCGAGGAGTGTTTTTTTTAAGCCATGTTATTTATCACTAGAAATTGCAATTTTTAAACATGGACTATATTTCAATCTGTTACAATAAATAAATAAAAAATGCCTCGATCGATTCTTAAAAGACCGGCGGCTAAATTTAAATCTATTATTACAGATTTTAGATTCGACTGCCCAAATTTTCACAATTATATCACCCTCACACAATAATAAAAAAGTGATACGGATACGGGATTATTTTAAGATGAATTTTAACACTGTGGTCTTTGATCCTTTATAATACTATATATTATCCTATATAGAATATATTATATTGTTACCCGTATCACTGTTTATATAACTTAATATTACTTAGCTTTTGGTTTTGGTAAGATAGTATTTAATTGTTGAAATATTTATTTTTTGATTTGGTTATTACTTATGAACACGTTTATTATGAAAAAGTATATCACTTAGTGACTTAGGTAACATTGGTAATTCAGAGGCGGATCCAGACATTTTTTGTAGGGAGGAGGGCGCATACCATTAAGGGATTTTGTGGGTACCTATTTATTTATCTGAAATAACACATTATAAGTATATAAGTATATAAGTGTAGTAAATATATGAAGCGCAACGCTTGGATAAATATTAATAAATAAAATATAATGACTAATTTAAATTATTTCTGCATTAAAGTTAGTAGTAATACCTATGTTACTACTCATATAAAAACAATTAAGAAACATTTGACCCTAGTTAGTGAGAGAATAGAGATTAGCTAATATATGTGTAACTCCATATACTTTAATTTTAACTGATTTGGGTACTTAGGTTTACTCGTCTATTATTACACAGATAACTCTAGTTTAAACAAATAAATTACAAATAATCAGCATTATAAAGTATTTAAGTAAATGTATTTAAATACTTTTTAATAATTCAAATACGTATTTTAAATATTTTTATAAAAAGTACTTAAAACAATATAGAAATACAAATACTTTTGTAAAATTTTAACTCGATGAATGTTGCAATATTATACACAATACGTAAGAAAAAGCAAAAATTTGTAGTATTAAGATATATTCCATATATATAGTTATCAATTATATGCTGTATGCCAGTAGAGTGGTTAGTAACAAATGTGTGCGCAGTAAAGGGAGTAAATTGATGATAACGAAAAATTGCACATAATATTATCAGAACTAGTATGTGGTATACTAATATTGCCGATTTGGTGAAATTATGTAGGTAGTATCTTTAGACTTTACTTCATGGACAATATTATTTTTAATCAGTATTAATAAGTGTATATTACTATGATTACATTCATATATAATCAGTGATCATTCTAGATTCTAGAATATTCATCAAGTTTATTAATTATTACAAATCGAATAAAATATTAGTAATTACGAATTAATTGTTGAAGAATTGTTTTTATTATTTGAAAGAAAATTTTCCTAATTACATTGCGAAACTTTGGCGCAAATTGTATAATAAATCAGGACTGTTATTTTGTCGGTAATGAACGGTATTAGGAAACAGCAAATTTGTAGGTATCTCACAATTTACTGTAATGTAAGAGTATGGCAAATTATTTTATGTTTTTATAAATTGTATTGTACTCGTATATATCATACTATCATATTAGTTATAACTTATACGATAAAAGTACTTAAATACTTTCAAAATGTATCTGAAATTGTATTTAAATATATATATTTTTTAAGTAGGTATTTAAATACCTACTTTAAAAAATTAGTATCTGTATTTGAATATTGAATACTTTTTAAAAGTATGCTTTACAACACTGCAAATAATACACATTACTAATTTTATAATTATAAAAATAGGTAATCATTTTTAAGGGGATGCATGTTTTAGACAAAATAAATGGGAGAATAAAAAAAATCTAATATGTTAATACGAATAAGTCAAGGGATGGCGTCCCTCACTTCAACCACTATATGAATATTTATTTAATATTATACAATATAATCTGTCTGTATCTCGATTACAAATAAACAGGTTACTCAACGAAGCCAATTTTTGTGGCCAGGAAGTGTTATGCTGATTTTTTAGCACTAATGGTAATATTAGGCTAACAAAATCATTCTTTCCTATTAAACGCGTATTAAAATAATAGTTATTTTAACACTGTTATATATATAGTATAGTATAGTATAATATAGTTATATATATAGTAGTCGTCTCTATGCTGTTGCGTTTTAATAGCATTAATGTAGTATTTATGCATATCTTGGTGGAATTTAAGAAGGGTCTCAGTATTAAAAAAATTTTCGTAACCTACTGTATGTGGATAATTACCGATATACCGATAGTTACCGATGTATCGATAACTACCGGTAAGCCGATAATTATCGATGTATTGGTAGTTACTGGTTTGTACTTGTATACTGGACAGTGGACACATGTAAATTTAATTAGAAGTGTTTTTCATATCTTTCTAACAATTGTTGGTCATTTGTTGGATATTGTAGGAACATTGAAAAATTTGTTGAATGTTTATTAATGAGTTACAAGCAATTTTCTATAAACACTCCTAGCAACACTTCAATGGCACAATAAAAAAAAATAAAAATTATTATCACTAATAATACACAATAGTCGTTTCAATATTATTAGTAAGGTTTTATATATTATGATAAATATGATATAATTAGATTTTAATGTCAATATTAAATATTGGTTATTGCAACGATTTTTAATGGTGGTCGGGTGGTAACAATAGATTTTAAGACGTATTCCGAACTTCGGTATTCATATTACTATTATCATTGTGTACATTTTCTATAAAATTCGTACACTATAAATTGTATAGTGCAAAATATTTTATTATAGTAATAACTAATAATTAGATAGCGTACATAATAATTTAGTACTTTGGAGGGTGATGTAACCACCGCTGTTCCGTGAATTAAAATGTTTAATACGTATTCGTATTTCGTCCCCTAGCCCCTAGATAAAATACTATAGGTAAGTAGGTACACTGTTTTGTGCGATTACGTAGCCCACGTCTCATCTACTTTGTTATAATTTTCTGGAGTTTTATTGAACTTCATGTCTCTGTATATGGTTTTGACCGAATACCATATATTGTTTTCGTATATAAATGGTCAAACTGTGTATTTGAAATTATCCTACTAACTGTTAACCTCAGGTGTCATGCTGGCAGAATCACGCCGCCCTACTACATGTCACACGTGTAAATTTTTATCTATGTTCATTGTTATATTTATGGTCGGCGTTCAACTTTACAATATAAATGAATATTGCCAGAAAGATTTTGTCTTGTCTAGTTTTGGATAGCGTTATTTCTTCATGTATATTTTATTAATTATACCATATAGGATTATATGGATTTACCGTGGTGAAATGGGTAGAAACGCATTTTTCGACATACGAGGTCTGCGTTTTGAGTTTTATAAACATTTTTAATTACAATTTCCAAAATAGATTTCACTATTTAAGTTGACATTTTTATATGTACTTAAGGTTTTTTAATTATTTATATTATGTAAAGAATAACCGTTTTAAGTACTCATTACAATTAAATATTGTTTTATTAATATTGTTATAAAATATTATTATACTTTATGGTAATAAATGCATAGTTACTCTAATTTATGATATTAATATTTCTCTTTACAAATATGAAAGATAGGTATCACTTTATTACTTATATTTATAAGGAAGAGCAATACATAGTGGCTTAAATACCTGTAAATATAAGAATAAACATCAAATATTTACTTTGTATAAAGTAGTTTTATGAGATAGTAATTACTAATTAAATTATATCAACTTGAGAGATCGAAACACAGATTGTCTTTACTAGAAATGTCAAAAAATATGTTAATGAACACTTTTTTAAATATATTCAATATATACTGTATTATGTATAAATCTGCTGCTATTAGACTCTGAACGTAACAATTAATGTATTGGTTTTACAATTATGTATTTTTTTTTATTATGAAATGGTTGCAGGATTTTATAAATATAGGGAAAAAAATGTAATTTTCATGGTTTGGTAGTTAGGTTTATAGTTAGGTTAATCTATTTATTAAAAAAATTCAATACTATAGCATTGAAGTTCTGCTCAGCATCGTTTTTCTTGAATGCAATGATTTATATTTGATTTCGAATTATATGTCCACCACTACTACCTAATAAGTGAAGTGCTTCCACGCTACACCCTCTACTAGCTGTTTTTGCAATTTTTGTCCTTAAATATCAAACTAATCTAATTCGAGATAATAACATTTTAGTGTTTTGTTCGTTAAAATGTATAGGTAATTAATTTAGATAGGTATATTATATACTAACTACTATATACTAAATAGTATAATATATTATAACTATATTAACCTAATTACCGGTATTGTGTATAAAGTTTAATATAACATTGTCTGTGGTACGCTTAAATCATATATGGTGTTATACAATAATTTATGATCTAAATTCTAAGGAATATATTAATCGTAAAAACGATAACAAAACGATCGTACATACGGTATATACGGTATTTACCATGAAAACGATAACTACCGAACTTTCAGTATTTACCGTACATACGATAACTACCGTGCATACCATAATTACCATATATACGGTATTTATCGAAAAATACTGACATACCAGTAGTATACCGAAAAAAACCGGTATGTGAATACATACCGAATACCGGTGAGTGAATTTCACATACAGCCACCTCTAATATAAATATATAAAAATGTATTATATAAATCCCGCGTATATAACGCGACGTTCTCCGTTGATTATATTATAACTACAATATTCGATTTTAACATGCCACGCATACAAAAATAATATAATTTGCAAAACATTATAATAAGAGTATTCAAATCTTATATGCCTCATACACACCACGGCGCAATAATACCAGCTTCTAAAAAAAGAAGTAGACAATCCCCTTCCCGTATACGAATTGGTGGGGACAGACGGTTGCTTTCATCTAGGTTATATAAGACATTGCAGCAACACTTTTTACCGCTCTCTCATCACAGTAGTTTTTGTTTCGTTATTTAAAATTATACATATGCTCTGTCCTATGATGTAGCGACAAGTCACCTCGCCGTCATAGCGTGAGTATAAGAGCATCGTATTGCTTTAAGTACCCGGATCTATACTCGTGTACCTTTTTTTTGAGAAAATATCATAGCACGTACATATTTTGGTATTTTATTAAAATATTACGTGTGGTGGCTCCATTTTTCGTCATCCTTTCTGGTGCATAGTTATCGATTTAAATATCTGTAATATACTCTAAATTTGCATTTAATTTATTTATAATATTTTTTCAACTACATCTAACTTACAAATTAACGAATATTAATTCATTATTTTTATGCTTTTCTTTTGTCTCACAGAAAGTGGTTTTTGATTCAGAATTAAACTTACATGGCTTCAGCTTGATTGCGCTCGTAAAATATCTGTTTAAACACTGTAGATCAAAAAATTGCATATTCCGTGGCAATTCGCAGCAGCAACCTCTGTAGTTGAAATAGACAAAGTAAGTATTTATTCCCCTACTTTCTCGTACTAGATTTTATTAAGCTAATACCGTCAAAAGCTTTGTTACTTTCATCAAACCTACAAATCCCGTATATTTTATCCTATTCATGTGTTAAATATATTATAGTAATTTCTCTGTATTTCAACGCAGAACGTCTAGAACTTCAATCAAAGAAAGGTACGTGAATTTATATTCACTTTAAGCTTATTTCTCTTTCTATTTCTACTATACTAAAGTCATGAAATGATTGAAGGTATTCGTAGTTGAGAGACGCAAGATATAAAATAAGTATACAGATCGTGCATCTCTTTCTTTGAAAACATGTAATATAACACGACGAGGCATGTGTGCGCAGCAGGGTAGATCTATGGTCAGACCTATATAATAAATATTATTGCCCCTTTAAAAAAAAAATTCGTGTACACACCACCAGTAGGACACTCATTCAAAACATCATAATATTTACTGTCCCTTTCACTTCCACAAAAAACATACCCTGTCTATTATACCATTTATCGTAATCACTAAATTCACTTACTTAGAATTTGAATGATTTTTATTCTTTCTATCTTCTTTTTTCTTCAAAATGCAGCCATCACTCTTCCAGTGACTTGGTTTCTTGCAATAATTACATTTTCCTGGATTATTATCACTATTTTCTTGACTTCCTTAGTAATTACCAATTTTTAATATTTTTGTTTTTATGTTTCAAACGACTTCTTTGCTGAGAATGCGCTAATTTCAGCAATATTTTTCTGGACTTTGTGTCCATGAGTTTGTCTCGGTCTTCTACCATAAGTCGAGATGTCAAATAATATAAATCATATCGGTTTACTTAACTGCTTTTATTAATTTTAATAGATTCATTTTTCAAGGTAAGTAACCAATTTTCTGTACACTGTCTGCACACTATTAAATTTACAATAATGTTTTACGCACTTACTATGTGTTCACACTTCGATATATTTTTTTTACGATCGATTATACTATAAATTATTATTTAAAAAAATATCTGGGTACTGGGCCCATAATCTGTTGAATGGAATAGGTTATATCAGAATAAGAGAAATAAGTAATAAATAAGAATATATAATATAAAAATGTGTAGGTATGTTATATGAAACGTACATCGGAAACTAATCGCGTAGCTCGACTGTTACAATAAATTACTATAGGTATACAGTATACACACTCAAAAATAGCCTTTTCTCATTCCTCTCTTTTATTAGCAACTTCTTATTCTATATTAAAATATAATTAAGGGACTCGGTGCCGGCTACTTATAAAATATATATATACAATATAATAAAAGTTAGGTATGGAAGTTTATCAAGAGAAATTTGTGCAGATATTTTTTGTTTAAATCCAAAAACCCTGAAAATATAAAAAATGAGTTCCTTCCTGAAATTGCAATGAAAACAATTAGTGAAAAATTGAACTCTTTAAATCCAAATGTAACACAAGACTCACTAAAAGAGGAGTTTATTGACTTTATAAATACGTTTAATGATTTAAAACAAAATATAAGTTTCAGTTATCTAAGTGAGAATGAAGATACAGATGACTTTAATTTAGATGAAAAAAAATATTCACAAAGCGAACATTCTTGTAATAAGTCTTCCTTGTTTGCAGTTTTTGTTTTTAACGATCGCAATGAAATAAACTTAGTAAATTGGTATTGGTAAACCAAGATAAATTTAAAATCGCCATCTTTATTACTTTACGTATCTATCAAAAACCTGTGCACGAGAACTGTTTTAGATAAAATTGGGTTTACTACCAAATGTATAAAACTGTACAAAATTAAATTTTATACTATGCTGTGAAGCACTCATCCTAATAATTAGAATTATGATTAATAAATATTCAGCAATTACAATATTATAGATATTGTATATTATTAGTTATTAGATAATGGATTGTTAGTTAATGGAATGTTTGATGTGACTTTATGAAATTCCTCGACTATTGTAATCTGAAAATAATTGTATCAAAAACAAACTAAAATAAAACAGATTCAAAGAATTGATACTTATATATATGTATATATAGGTACATTATAATTATAAATTATAAAAGTCACAATAAGATCAGACTACGAAAAGTTATAATTTCGTCTTCGATACGTGTTCGTGATTCTAACCATACTATTTTTTTCGCTTAGAAATTCTAGATATTATTTTTTATGAAAAATTTTGATAATTCCAAAAAAATTAATTTAATTCTAAAGTTTTCACTAAGTAGGTTATATTTTATAATTACACATACGATATTAAAATTTTCAAAATTGTTTTACAGATTTTTTTAACAGAATATTACATGGAGCAGTAAGCTTCCTCAAAATAGTTTTATAAATCTAATCATCATAAATTAATTTCTGTATAAATCCTAGGACTTACTTATAACACATAAATGATTATTGTTTATCTAAACTGGCCAAATATATGTATACAGGAATCTATGGTAATAGTATAACTATAATAAGCTGAATAGTATTATAGTAATTTATATTATACCTAAAACAAAAAAAGACGAACAAGATTACAAGTTAAAAATGACAACTTATCAACCACAAGTTGGAGGTGCACATAGAACTGGTTACATAAAGACACTTATAAAATCAAAAGACTTTATAAAAGATTTAGAGAAAATGGAGTTTTTGTCGACAGTGTTAGAAAATCCACAGTTGAAATTCTTTGCAAAAAATCAGCCAGAAGATGATGACAAGGAAAAACTCCAAAAGTACAAAATTGTTTACGAGAAAAAAGTTGAAAAATCTTTTGTAAGCAAACGCCTAGTTCAATTTATCGAAAAAGAAAAAAATTAAATATTATATATTTTTGTAAAACAAATACACTAATATCTATTGCGTTTTGTTGTTTCCAAAATATGTATATTTCAACACAATTGTTTTTGTATTAAAAAATATATTATTCACAGACAGGCATTAAGTTACGTTACTTCTCTCCTTAAATTCTTCCAATTTTAACAAAATAATATAACAAGAATGAATACAATTTGAAGACTTATTACAAGAATGTTCGCTTTGTGGATATTCTTTTTTATCTAAATTAAAGTCATCTGTATCTTCATTCTCACTTAGATAACTGAAACTTATATTTTGTTTTAAATCATTAAACGTATTTATAAAGTCAATAAACTCCTCTTTTAGTGAGTCTTGTGTTACATTTGGACTTATAGAGTTCAATTTTTCACTAATTGTTTTCATTGCAATTTCAGGAAGGAACTCATTTTTTATATTTTCAAAGTTATTTGGATTTAACCAATAAATATCTGCACAAATTTCTCTTGATAAACTTCCATACCTAACTTTTATTTTATTGTTAATTGGGACCATAATAGTTTGAAAACTGAAAATTCTATATTCATCAATCGCTGAAATATTTTTTAAAGAATTGTCAGCCTCATAATTAAAATTTTTTTTTGGGGAATTCGACGTATTTTATTTTAAGTTCGTCATTTATATATTCTATAAATTTATTGGTTTTTTCATGAATTTAAAAAAATTCTATTTGTTGTAATTGCTCTTAAAATTTTTTAATCATATTATATGCTTATACGCATTTTATATTTTTGTGATGTTTTACGCAATATCTACACAATCAATAAACATAAATATTATCGTCTATACATTTCAGTTGTTCCCAGTTAGCAGTTCCTACCACTTGTTTTTTAATTCATCATAAAGGTGTATGCCGTGTGGTTAAATAATACAATTATTTTTTTATTAACTTATTTCATTTTTTGAAATCAAAACAACAATTATATATAATATGATATATTTTTAACAAGGTAACATAATTTAATATATTATTTGATACCTACTTCCTTTATGCAAAGCTTGTGGCGAGAGCAGGGAGTTCATAACTTTTAGTTTTAGTAAGGAGTTAATGTATATACAAGTAAAACTTAAAAATTAAAAATTTATCATTCATAGAATAATAAGAGGTAAGGAGAGCAAAACAAAAAATAAATAAATAAATAATAGTAGTAAATAAACATAAAAGTACAAATTTAATAACTAATAATTTACTATTGGGGCTGTCAACGAAATAATTGCAAATACAAATGTTTTATTACGATTTTTAATTTTGAGTTATTCTCAATAACTTTAATATTATAAGGTTATTTATTGAATAAATTAATTTCTTTATTAATATTAAAATTTTTCATCAGTGTAATATATTTGAAATTAAGTTATCTTTAGTGGAACTTTTTATTTTTCCTATTTGAGTGTTTAAAGTTATTTAATTTTATTTAATTGTTATTTATTAGTTTATTTTTATGTTTTTCTATTATCGACATTTTATCATATAATTGATAAAGTGAGAAAACCTTAAGCATTTCAAATAAATCATTCGTGCTATATTTGTTATGATAATTTTTTAACATAATTCTAAGTAGTATTCTTTGAATTTCATTTAGTGGTTCCAAGGCATTTTCGTATGCAAATTCAGATACAATTAAGCCATAAAATAATATTGATTGTACAATTGCTATGTATATTATTCTTATTATTTTAATATCTAAAATATTTCGCAATTCCTTAAAAATATGAAAATATTTTCTAATACGGATTATTAACGTATATATATATATGACGTACCCACTTAGATGTTCATTAAAAATTATTCCTAAATATTTAGTAGAATGTACCCTTTTCATACAATAAAACCCTATAATAACCATTTTAGTACAATTTATATATTGCAATGATCTCTATTATTTTCTTGTAAACATTTATTTAAGTCTGACTTCAAAATAATTTCTTTAGGTTAATTTATGTTATTTAAGGAGAACGGAATATATACGGATTTACTATTATTTAAAGATATTATTTATGTACCATTTATTAACTATCTATAGCCCTAAATTCGCTCTCATTTCTACTAATTCTAATTCTAACACTCAAAAAACAAAACAGTGTTATCTGCGAAACCTAATATATTTCCATTTATATCTAATTCAAGTAATTCATTTATATATATCAAAAAAAAAAAAAATAGGACTTAAAATAGTCCCTTGCGGTATACCGTATATTCATTTTTGAAAATCACTAATGTTTTTATTAATTTTTACTGATTGTGATCTATTACTTAAATATGATTTAAACCAGAACCAAAACTAATTCAAATCTATTAGTTTTTTAAGTTTATCTGATAAAATCACACGTGAAATAAAATCGAATGCTTTGGTAATATCTAAAAATATTTTAAGACATCTTTTACCTTTATCAAGCGAGTTATATATTAAATTAACAAATAACGAAATTGCATTTTGACTACCTATATGTTCTTTGAATCTAAATTGTATAATGCTTATAGCGTTTTTATTTAATTCTTTTTAGTTGTATTTTTGCTAGTTTTCTAATATTTTCGCTATTGGAGAGATTAATGGAATATATCTATAATTAGAGGTATCTCTAGGCTTCTCTATTTTATACAGTGGAATAACTAATGATTGTTTATACACTTGTGAGAATACACCTTTGTTAAAACTCAAATTCACTAAATATGTTATTAGTTTTATTTAGATATTATTAGATATTAAATATTCCTATTTTTTATAAATATATGATCAATATAAGCTATTTTCATAATTAATTCTAGTATACGTACTTATTTATACAACTATAAAATTCCATTTGTGCTGTTAAGTTTAAGTAATCTAATTTAAAATTGTTTTTATTATCCTTTTCTATATTTATGTTTATGTCTTCTACTATGATTATGTTACTTGTACTAATTTGTGATAATATTTCAATTAGTTTATTCTTAAAGTCAATAAAAAAATTATTATGTAGGGTGACCAGACGTCCTCTTTAAGTTGGATTCGTCTTCTTTTTTTATGGGCGTCCTCGTCTGTCTGGGTTAGGTTTAAAATCTCCTCTTTTTTATATTTAGTGTTTAAGTTTGATAATTATTATTATTAATTATTTGAATTAATAATTGTTAGCATGAATAGTTTACATAGTTAACAATTACATAAATAACATGATAAAACTATTACATGTTATTACATGTAATAGTTTTATCACAGATAACTTTCAAGTTATCTGTGGTTTTATTTTTATTACGTGATAATATCAGTAATTATCATGGACTAAGATAGTACTATATTATTTTGCTTTTATGTTAGATTCACTGCAGTCACCAACTGTACATTCTGTGGTGTTAGTCTGTAGTATTAAGGCAGTATTACAGCTATGCCGTTATACAAAATGTAATATTGTTATGATGACACGATAAAATTTGTATTTTGTTTTTTTTATTTATAACTATGATTTTTTAGAAATTCAAAATGAAGAATACTTTTCGGAAAAATCACCAAAAAAATTGTTAACATTCTTATTAGCTAATAATTTTGTATTACTACATTTTCTATTGCACAGTTTTTTTTTTTTTTGCAATTCTGGGCCACAACGCTAGGACTGAGAGAGTATTCTCTTTCATAAACAGTTAGTGGACCAATGAACGTAATCGTTTATTATTAGAAAATGTAAAAGGTATCATGATGGTACAATTTAATTTTAAAAATTATAAGTGTTTTGAAATTTTTAAATACTTAAAAAATTAAAAAAAAAAACAAAAACATTTTAAAAAATATATCAAATTCTGACAAATATTGACATTCTTAGTTCTAAATAAAAGTTATAAATATAAAAAAATATATATCTATTATTTTTCATATTGTATACCTAAGATCCGATATTTTTAATTGTTATTCTTATTATGATATTATAATTTTTTACTTTTAATTTAAATATAATAAATAGAGATAAATATAGTGTATAATATGGTGTTTTAATTTTTAGTAAGTACATAGATACCAAAATACGCTTTTAATTAATTAAATAAATGTTGTAACTATCTATTCATATGTGCAATAATAAAGGAATAAATATACATATATTTTTTTTTCAACCCGAGGGCTAGTTTACAACTCCAATTCTCCATTCTGACCGATTCCTCGCTTTTTCTTAAAGTTCCTTAAATGTTTTGACTTTTGCATCACATTTAATTTGTCCCATATAAGAGTTTCGTGGACGTCCTGCAGTTTTCTTTTCTTCTATCATACCCTCTAATATTGTATTATGCATCTCTTCTGGGTGTCTCAAGTCATGTCCAACCATTTTCCAACGCATTGCTCTAATCTTATCTATGAGTGTATGTTTTTCTCTCACAATGTTGAGTACTTCTTCGTTGTTTTTCGCTCTATCCAACTTATTTTCTCCATACGCCTCCAACACCAAATCTCAAACGCCTCTAGCTCTTTCTTCTCGGTATCATTTATTACCCATGTTTCGCATCCATATGTTGCAACATTCCATGCATATGTTTTAATAAGTCTTCTTCTTCTCCTTGGCCTTCTCTCCCAACTATTTGGGGTCGGCCACCCTGGTCCTACACTTCCACTTAACTCTATCTCCCGCATTTTCTTTACTTACTCCCACCTTCCTCATATCAATCGCCATTACATCCCCCCATCTCTTTTTCGGTCTTCCCCTCCCCCTTTTACCAACAACATGCATTTCCCTTACTAATCTTACTGCCTTAGTCTCTTCCCTCCTTAATA